>CM035346.1:18303555-18578020 GCA_020226455.1 Prunus salicina | reverse complement strand
AATTCGGTTCCTGCGTCTCCGATTAGTGACCTTGGAGTGGAAAAACTTAGTGTTTTTGTCACCTTCATTTAACCATTGTATTCTAGACTTGAGTTTCCAGTACCCTTCTTCCTCTTTCACTAAAACAACCTGGCTCGCATCCTTCCAAAAACATGCTAATCCTCCACTAAGTCCTCGTGGCTCAACTGCATGTAAAAACTCCATTTTAAGTTGCCGTTTAAGATACTCATAGCGGTGACTTCGGGTCTTTGTTTCCAGAAGCACCACAATGTCAGCTAGAAACCGTCAGGTCACCCCCTATTCCCTGACAGTTCCATACCATTGTCCTCATAACAACCGTGGAGACCCATTATGGCTGGTCTCCAAAGCCTCCTCATTAACGTATCCAAAAGAAAGTTGTCGCCTAACCCCCCCAGGTTCCCCATCTACTCCTGAAATCAGTTCTGAATATGTCGGTCTCCTTCGTTTCTCCCCTCTATCACCCATCTCCTCCACATCTCGACTTCGCTGTCTCTTGTTACCATGCTGCCCTCCCTGTGCTTGAAGTCTATCAATCAATGGTCCCAGTTCAAAAGGATCCGAGTCCGCGGGTTTAAAAACCTGCTCCACCCTCTCAGAACCCCGTACCAGTTGTTCCGCCAAAACATTAAAAATGTGTTCCCCTACTGGTTCCAAAGAGTCCGCTGCAACATTGAGATCAAAAACCCTCCCTCCTCTTGTGCCCAGAAATTCATCGGATCCCATAGTTCCCTAGACCACCTGCTCCCTTAGCATCCCTTCATCAGAGGCCGAATGGTTTGTGGCATCACTACCCCCATCTAGGAACTCACCCCCCCGGCCTATCATCCCAGCGTCCCATGCCTATTCCATACTATCCCGCCGCCTCTGCTCATCTTCTCGTTGTCGGCGAATGCGCTCTGCGAGACTGGTTGTTGCCGTGCTAGACTTGCATGGGGACGAGGCCGTGTCATCCAGGCATGCATCTTGTGTTCTCCTCCACGAAGTACTAGAAGATCTATCACCTGTTGACTGTCGTAATACACTGTCTCCATCTCCATAGTGTGACTCTGTGCGCCACCATGCTCTATCGCTTCCTTTCCTCATGACATGGCCAATATTATTACTACTCTGGGATCGTCTCTCCACCGACTTCAGTTTTCGCCCCTTCAAGTCTATCTCTGCGTCCAAACCCCGAAATGCTAATTTACTATCATCGCCCTGCCTGTCCGATTGCTCATCAGTCGCAGCACGTTCGGCACATACTCGACTTGGGTGACCTAAGCACCCACAGAGAAAACAATATTCCGGCAAGAACTCATACCGGAAATCCACCCAACTAGAACCCTTCTCAGGGAAGGCCACGAATGCGCCCCGCATAAGGGCTTGGGACACATCAATGCATATGCGCACTCGTAAGAACCACCCAACGCAATCTTCATCCCCCTTCTGGTCTACTTCAACCACTCGCCCCACCAAAGACCCAATTTTCCGAGCAACCGCCGCTGTCATGAGCAGCGATGGAATTCCATGAAGTTGCACCCAGAAAGTGCCCATAGAAAGATTGACTGACCTGGCGTCGACATTCGTCCGCACCTCAGCCAATAAGACTAGTGAATCTCTGAAAGTCCACGGTTCCATGTGTTGGTGAGCTTCTTAACAACTAAAATGAGTTATTAAAAACGACAACTTTAATTCTCGCAAGTGCACGAACCGTTTATAGTATAGCTTATGTAAATGCGAGGTCGATCCCACGGAGAATGGTAACTTGGTTGCAAGTTAAATTACTTAGAATGCTGGAAAACACAAAACATAGAAACTGACTAACTAGCTAAAGGCAAGGTCGAATTCAACAATGCCTCTTGCTAATTACTCAAGGTCTAGGACAGAATCCTAGCACCACACACGCACTCAAAATGAGGGGTTTTTGTTTTGTTGAAATGAAAACAAGAACATGAATTGAAAGTGCTTGAAAGTAAACACTAGCTGCAATTAACAGATTGTGAAACAATAATTGAGAAGTGTTAGAGCCTTGGAATCTACCACTAGTCTTCCTATCCAAGTTATGAATGCATAGAAATTGACTCAAGCTTCATCGTCATTAGATTATCGCATACAAGCCTATGGTATCTAGGTGCAGGATGCATGATTCTCCTAAGGCATGTGATTGTGCATGGTATCTACACAACACCTGATCTCTAATATGCAACCTAAGCATGGTATCTACTTAGAATAAGGCATACAAGAGTCATTAAGTTCTTTGAGAATATGATAATCACACAAGTCCTAGAACATGGTATCTGTCCTAGTCAACTTGTGGTTGTTAACCCCTTGAATGATTCTTAGGCCATTCAAGTGTTGCTTGTGGAAGGAGAGTAGAATTGGTGAATCTAAACCCCTTCCCAACCTGTGCTAGATGCATAAAATCCTAGTTAGCTACTCCAAGAAAGCATACATCAAGCACATAATAAACTGGAGATTAACAACTTGATAATGAAAGTAAGGAAATCAGTTAACTATAAATCATTCATAACATTGAATATCCATGACTAGGGCTTCATCCTAAGCCCTAACTAAATAGATTAGCTAGACATAACAATGAATACAGAAGATAAAAGATACATAGATGGGATAAAGAGAAGAGAATGGTATGATGGAATCTGAATGTGTGTGTGATGGGATAAAAGATACATAGATAAAAGATATGATGGGATAAAAGATGGGATAAAAGATACATAGATAAAAGATGGGATAAAAGATACATAGATAAAAGATACTAGCTAGCTGGCAGCAATGTAGTTCCCAGGACAGCTCCAAGCTCTCCCTCCTTTGCAACTTGCTCTCTTCTCTCTTTGGGGTGGATGATGGAATCTGAATGTGTGTGTGAGTAATGGCTGAAGTGAATGAATCCATGAATGAATGTGCAGCTCTCTATTTATAGAGTGAAATTTGAGCTCCCCTTTGGCTGGTGCAGCACACCCATTCCTAGCTGCTCCCAATGGTCTGAACTGCCCATATTATTCCCATGCTGCCTTGTCTATCATGTGTTGCTGTCTTTCTATGTAACACAAGGCTCTAGGAATGGCAGGTGCCTATACTTCTGAGTTTACATGCTAGCTTGTCTCCCATGTGGCTGCTAAGAGCACATGGCTCTACAGCTGGCAGCTGCCCATACTTCTGAGCATGATCCAGTGTTTGAAGGGCTAAGGACTCTATATATCTTCAATTGGGCCGAAATTTGGTGATGATATACTAGACACCCATTGGAACATTTTCTGTGAAGGATGTCTCTTCATCCAAGTAGTCCAGGTTGCTGAAATTAGGCCTGTAAGAAGACCTACGAAATTGGACTGACAAGGAGTGTGGCCCAAATTGGTTCTGTCATTAAGCTCATATTCCTTTTGTGCCAATCAGCCCTTAACATGCATGAATTGTACCAAGTGTGATCCCCTTGCTGTCCTAACCTACAAAACACACAAACATAAGTAACAGACTCAACATAAAGAGAAACTAAACAGAATTACTAAGCAAAGAAGGCATGCAAATGTGTGAATTTATGACCTTATCACCATGTCCAAAACTCTATGCATGTCACGTTGGTTGGTAAAACGAACCAGGAACCGGTTATCATCCATCTCCTTAATCGAAACTTCCTCCGTGCCCTTCCACAATCGCTTGAAGGTCTCCACAAAACCCGCCCGATGTACTGCTCTGGTGGTAAGAACGCGTGCCATAAGTGTAAACCTAGAGCCCAACATCATATTAGCTATCTCATCTTCCCCAATCACTACCCCCTGACGCTCCTTGTCAGAGAGTAGCAGATTCGCCCCAAACCTGATTTCCAGTTCCTCCATCCCCCTCTCCCTGCCAACAATCGATGGGATACGCAGTTATGTTGTTTCCTCCAACCCTAGATGACCTTCTATCACAGAACTGACTCGCGTTACGTGCCGCGTACGGCAATCCCAAAACAGCTAAGGTAGACCCACCACGCCTTTGTCCTTATACCCACCAAACATCCCCTAATCCAACTTGACTAAGCTTATATCTGCAATTTATTTTTAACAGACTCTTAACATAATGAGATTATAATGGCTTTTGTAATGCATCAATATTGCCAAGAAAAGACATAATATTTTAAGTTACGGTAATTTTATAAGATTATTTGCTCTATGAGCATTATTTGGGTACATGTGACGTGTTACATGACAGCCTATTTATTGCAGTTTTATTGGTGGTTAGATTGCTAACCACAACTACACTTGCCTAGCTACTTAGTTGAAATTGATTGGGTATTTCGGCTGTTTGCTTGGTGAAAACAGACCCCAATGTTTCTCCAACTCAGGGTTCTTTCTGTTCTCATCAAACATGGCAAAGATGTAGGTTTCTATGGCCCTTCCGGGCTTCCTTGGAGTCCCTCCGTTCACATGTTGAATCAGATTTGCGTTACAAGTCCTTGCATTATCAATTGTTGTTGCCGTTCCACCAGCTGATGGCCAACCACTTTCGGATATGACAATTTCCAAAGACCCTTCGCCCGCCTTCTCAAGAGCGGCATAACCAGCATCCAAAATGGCATTGAAAAGATTAAGATAGCCACGTTGGCCATCTTGTACCACAACTGATGGGGCTGTGAAAAGAGCATAATCTAGATGAATGTCGCGAGTGTTGCTGCTGTAGCTGAAATAAGGGTACAAATTAACCAGCAACGGCAATCTGTTGTTCACTAGCAAGTGGATGATGGGGTTCAAAATTGCTCCATATTCAGACTTGAACTCTCCGTTTGATGGAGGAAAGGACTTTCCAAGCACTCTAGTGTCTACGGCAGTGGAGACTTTAATTCCCAAACCAGCACTAGAAATTGCGTTCTGAATGTTTTGCATGGCTGGGACAAGAAATTGTGCAAAGGAGTCTGAGGGCTTGACTTCATTTCCTACCGCAATGTATTTGAATCTTACATTGCCATAGTTTCTCACATTGTTTTGGACCCAAGTATTTGCATTGGCTTGGCTTGAGGCAAGGCGTTGAAGGTTGTAATTTGGAACGCCTAGCGCACGAGCTCAATATTAGAGCCTCTAAGGGCTGCTAGGGCAGCCTGGTTTGGATCATACAGTCGCATTCTTCCGATGTTATTTTGCTTGTAAAGAGCAATACCTTCTGATGGGGGTGGTAAACGATCTCCAAGCATTCCATAACATACACCAAAATGATCGTTAATTGATAGGATTTTTAGTACCTGCGCAAACAGGGTTAAAACCACGTAAAATACTTGCAAGAATACAAGGCTATTGTAGTATAGATGCTCATGCAAGGTCGTTTTCCACAAGCACTATTTAGCAATTTATGTGAAAACAATTTCTAATTAACTACCTAAAATTAAAGTAGAGAAAGATGAATATGAAGTTGGTTGATTCTAAAAACAAATATTAAACAAAAACAAATACGATTGAAGGAAAAAGTTTTGAATATCAATTTATAAAAGCACTAGGGTTCCACCATCACCTAGCAATCCTATGAATTTTTACCAATTACTTATGATTTGCACATGCCACTTTGAAGGTTAGGTTTTCCTAATTTATATTCTACTTGGAACCTCCAACATAGAACGTATATCTAACATGCAACCCGTCCGGACGTTCGGATCAAATCTGAACATGAAAGACTCATTAAGTTTTGTGAAAACCCTTTGAAAAACCATGCAACCCTTAAGAGCGTGATGTTCGCCTTAAGTGAACTTACAATTATTAACCACAAGAAGCTAGCATCAATTTCAGGGAACCTTCCGACCAAAATTGTATCTAATTACTTTTCTAAAGGTCCTAATGGTGATCAGGCATCAAGACAATCAGATAGTTTAAAACAGTGATTAACAATTCAAAGCATGCATGCACTCAATCATAAGCAATTAAATAAAAATCACATATTCATGCTAAGGCTCAAGGCTTCACCCTAGCAAAAGAGATTTAGTTACGCATACTCATAATTGAAATCCAAGAAAATATCATTAAGAAAAATAAGAATGAGAACACCTGAAAGTCGCGAAAATCCAAAACCCTAGCAATTGCTCCAAAAGCCAAAAAGAAGTAAAAAGGGAGTCCTCTAAATTGCTGTGAAAAGGAGCTTAAATACCTCCTAAAACCTAGCTACCCAATCCCCACAAGGAAACTAAGTTAAAATAAAATAAGACTAGGAAATGAAGTCCAAATTGGATTAGGAGAATCTGCCCACAATCTGCCCAGCCACGTTTTGGTCTCAAATCTCCTCCAAATCTGGCCCAAGATAACTCGTTTTAAAGATAAAAATATTCCGAACACTTCTCCAGAAGGCCACGAACCCATCCGAGGTCATCTTGGGCTCCAAAAACGCAATACAAGCCCAAAACGTCACTATTCCAGCACTGCACATCGCTCCTTCATTTATTCGCCAGGAAATCATCGCTTGGTGGAAAAGTATGATATTTTGATATGATCAAGATAAGTGACTCACGTACGTCCTCCAATTGGAATTACTCCAAAATTCGTCCATTTGATTATGTTTTGCTCCAGAGGAAGTCGAAAGTCCTATATTGGAAATATAATTCAAAGTATCAAAATTCTTCCAAAATATTAACCAAAATATACTAAGAATGAGGTGTTATATAACTAAGGGAAAATTGTAGAGAGAATTGGAAATTAGATAAAGACAATAGAAATTGTTCAATCAACTTGTATCTCTCATCTTGATAAGACCTCTTATTTATAGGCTTACAATGGTAAGAAGACATTAACAACTCATAAGTTAGAAGCCCATAACTACGGTATTTAGTGTATAGGTTACATAGAATGAAAAAGGGTGAATGCTAATAGGTATGGTGGTCATCCACCAACTCATGCATTTACAACACTCCCCCTTGGATGTCCACCATACAATGACATAGTTGCCTCATTAAAAACCTTGCTCGGTAAACCCGGTGGGACAAAACCTAAGCAAAGGGAAAAAGAGTGCAACATTCTTATGAATCATTGATATGGTGTTGGACGCGCTTATGCTGCCTCATTAAAACCTTGCTAGGAAAAACCCAATGGGACAAAACCCTAGTCGAAGGGAAAAGAGTACAGCGCGCATGTAATGCTCTCCTTGATGAATTACTCCCCCTGATGATGACAAACTTGAATTATTCGAAGATGCAACACAAATGATATTGATATCTCAATTTCCTCCTACGGAGTGAGCTTCGGTAATGCTTGTATAAAAATTTCTTCAATATCATCATTGGAGGATGTATGCTTGTCACTCCTTTGAATCCCTGTTGAGGTTAAAGTAATACCAAAAGTATCTAGACTATTTTCACAAATCTTTTTACATTAACAATTCTTAAAATAACATCATATTTTATAATATCATCAAAATAATAATATAAGCAAACTTATATATTACCATTACGAGGACACAAGTATAAAATTGCATGATGTAATAAGCTATTCATATAAAGTTTTGTATACTATGCTAGCATGTCATAGGCTCTTCAAGAGACCTAAATATTCTGATAACTTCTTTAAAAATTTGAATATGTTGCAACGATTTTGAACTTGAATTCGAATTCATAACTCAGTCAATACCCTCACTTGAGGCAATTAATTAGATCATTTTCATTTCATGAAAATTGAGTATAGACATTGAGCTTCAGGCTCCTTAACTTCTTAGAGATTTACTTTCAATAATTTATATAATGTATGGCATTTTACATCTCTTAGAATTTATTCCTATGTATTCTTCAAAAGATCGCTTCTGGCGATATGCTTAACTTCATAATCTTTTAGATTTTTCATCTCCAATTCATTTTTTAAATCAGGGGAATCCTTTGTAAGCTCTTCAAGAGTTCTAACAAAATTCTTCATATATATACTGCAATGATGGTAAACTCATTTCCAAATTATTTATATATCCCTTTTATAATAGATATTCATTAAGACAATTATACCATATTCTTCCACAATACTTTAATCCACACAAGGATCATTACAAGCCATCATATTTTAATCATTTGCTTCAGGCATTCTGAATCCTTCAGGAATTTTTATACACATGAATTTTCCATAAATATGCATAACATAGCTGCATATGTTTACCATCGTAATCCCGTATCTTTACTGGGAAATGTTGTGCCATATCATCAAGTGATTTATTTCACTTCATCTCAAACACCAATCTGTAACATATACATTTTTATATCCTTTTGGTGTTTAACTATAGGTTCAATCATTGCACTTTTTCTGGAAATATCCAACTTTACTGGATTGCCTCTTCCAGTTGGCCAATCTTTATTTATATTTGTCGACAATTATAACAAGTGGTGCAATATCATCATGTATAGCCCTTGATAACTTTAGTATGTACTACAAACCAATATATTATCAATTCATGATCCCACGATTCTAACGTGCATGCGCATGCATAATTTATAAGCATCTCATTGCTTTCATTATTTTCTGGTACCAGTGCCACTTCAGAGGCTTTCATTATCACTTCATGGACAAATATCTCTTCTAAGATGTATAATTTATAGAATGTGGATCATAACCTCTTCTAGAGCGTTATTTTGAATAGGGCTTAAACTTTGCAATTAATCTCATCTTCTGAGGAGTTAAGTCTTTTGAACCTATAGATCTGTCGTGCTTCAGGCATCCAACAGCTTTTATGGGGAGTTCAGTTTTTGCAATCTATAAATCTGTCATGCTTCAGGTATGCAACAAATTGGCTATTAGTAGTCACTTACTTTGTGTCTGTATATGCTTCTTGTCTTTTGACTTACAATCCTTTTTGTGTTTGAATATACTTCTGGCATTTATTTTTTTTTTTATACCAATTTGTTTGATGAGACAATAATAAATACATTTCATAATCATTCACGACGTTATTTGTTCTTTCAGGAACAACTAAATCTCCCCCTAACGACGGGAATTTTGGTCTCATCAAAATAATACCAAGAATGTCATAAGTATTGTCCTTCGGGGACCTTAATTCATGTCATAAGTATTGTCCTTCAAGATCCTTAATGCATTCGGTGTGCATCATATTAATATTGACATGTTAATGGGTCGTCCTTCTGGGACTTTAATTTATGCAGTGTATTATCAATGTATTCAACTTGCAATCTTCAGAATTTGCACTGTATTTAATCATTTAGAAATAGATACATATCAGGATGATTCAAGCCTTTCCTCTAGAATGGCCCTTTGTATGTAATCCAAGTCATTCTTCTAAAATGATATTTTGTACATAATGCAAGTCGTTCTTCTGGAACACTCTTTTGTACATAAAACATATCGTTCTTATGAAACGATTGCTTACATGCCATTCTTCCAGAATGGTCTTATCTTCTCATTTTGTGCTTTGAACTACTGGTTCAAATTACACATAAAAATAATTAAAATTAAGAACCAAGGAACTCGAAAGTTCCAATTAGAATTTGGTTTTGATTCCATTGTGAAAAACATGATAAAGATATAATTTTTCAAAACAATTTGATTCTGAACTTCAGGTTCAAATTAAAATATCATATATGTTATGCCAGAACTACAGGTTATTGACAATGTATGAACTGCAGGTTCTTGATAAGGTATGAACTTCAGGTTCATATTAATATTAATCTCAATAAAAATGATGAACTTTGGATATATATTTACATATATTTGGAACTTCAGGTTCGAATACATATATCAAATTTAAAAAGGATATTTGGTTTTGAACTTCAGGTCCAAATTTGTATTAATATGATATTTTTCAAGGTAATAAAATAAAACGATAATAATAATAATAATAAATTAGAAAATCTGAAGTCCAAACAATGTTGAAACTTCAAGTTCTTAACATGATGTGTAGTTTTCAACCCAAAATCATAATACATATGCACTTGTTGAAATAACAGTTTGAAGGTTGACACAATTAGAACTTCAGGTTCTAGAATTTCCTTCTTTTTAATTTAATGCACATGCGGCCGAAACTTACAGTTTGGATTAGACATAATAAGAACTTCGGGTTCTAAGATATTTGAACTTCAGGTTTTAAGGTATTTGAACTTTGGGTCATATGAGGAACTTCAGGTCCTTATATAGATATTATATGGATTGAGAACTAAGAGACTTCGGGTCTTTATTTAATTATATAAGAATAATTTAGGGACTTTAGGTCCTTGCATAAAATAAAAAAAAATGAAACCAAAGAAAAGAACCAAGTAAAAGTGAAATACAACAAAAATAAAATAAAATATTACACTAAAATAAAGTGTTGAAACTTCTGGTTCCAAAGAAAAAAGAATCAAAGAGCTTCAGGTCTTCATTTGTCTTTTAAGAATTGGGGAACTTCAAGTCCACAAATATTTATATTATAAGAATTGCCTTTTAAGAACTGGGCCTTACATATAAAATATTGACAAAAATAAAATACAACAACAAAAGTAGGACAAAAATTAAATTACCGTAAAATAAATAGTTGAAACTTCTGGTTTCAATAAAAGTGATTGAAGAACTTCTAGTCTTTTATGCCTTTTAAGAAAAATGAGGAACTTCAAGTCCACAAATAGTTATTTTACAAGTATTGATATGGGAGATCTTCTGGTCCCAATTAATAGAAAATGAATTTAGGAATATGTAAACCTTAATTAACTGTAAATATAATATAGTATGCACCAATAACTTTCTCATATCACTTAGAACTTTTGGTTCTATAATGATCACATTTGTTCAATATTTAAACCTGAATTATGATATGGACTTCAGGTTCCAATATCTGAATTAACAAAATCCCTTTTTCATTCAGGTACATGGTGCTAAAGTTGTTCACGATAAATTGAACACATTACTGTATAGTGGGATTTATAACTCAAACGAGACTACACAGCTTATGAGTGTCTTCAAATTTATAAACCATAACTGTGAGAGAACCAACTAATATTTGGTATTGATAAACGTGGTTCACATTAACATTTAATAACCTTTTCACTTTGTGAACTGTGAAATTATATATGTACATACACATATATAAAAGGATTTTCTGGCCCTTTTTAGATGTATAAAAATTGTGGCTTCTGGCTCATTCCTTCACATGTATAGAATTTAGGATCTTCAAGTCCTTCATTAAATATATTGAGGATCAAGATCTTCGGGTCTTAATTCCCCACCCTTTTTTTTTCCAGCTCCATCATAATACACATAGTATAGAGGGGAACAAATATTATATTTTCGTATAAATGTGAACCATTTATAATAAATGGGCATTGATTGCTTCTAGCAATTATGATTTCAGTTATATATATACAAATATAGAGGTATATATACATATAGTAAAACAATAAATATCATGGCATGTATACATAAAGTTATAAGCCAAACCCATGAACTAACTATATATATGTATAGGTTATATAGCATATTATATTACCATTGGAAAGCGAAATTAACTAATAACCCAAAATAAAATAAGTAAAGTGGTATAAACAAAGAATAAAATAAATAAATTAAAGACTATGAAATTCCAAGATAATCTAATATTAATGTGGATTCAATATGTAGATAAAACTACAAGTTTAAGAATTGGATTTCCAACCAATTCAGGTTCATATTGGCACAAATAAATAATGAACTTCAGGTTCATATTTAGTATTAAGATCCGTGAAAAACTATGAACTTTAAGTTCATATCAACATATATTCGAAACTTCAGGTTTGAATGCATAGATCTAAATAAATTGAATTAATAGTTGTGCTTTGAACTTCATATTCAAATTGATGTATATGCACTCGAAACTTCTGGTTCGGGTTCTTGACATACGTAGGCCTCATAGAATTCTGATTTTGATTAATACAAAATCAAGGAGTTTCATGTCCTTATGTGCTCTTTAAATTCACGGAACTTCACCCCTTAATTATTTAGAATCAAAGAACTTCAGGTTTTGATCCAATAAAAAGGACTCTAGGTCCTAATCAAATTATATGATGAGGATTGAGGAACTTCGGGCCCTGATTTTTTGTAAAATACAAACTCATTATAATAATTAAGATCATACCAAGAAAATTCAGAGAAAGAAAACATACCAAGAGCAATGTCGTGCTGATAACGTGTTATATAACTAAGGGAAAATTGTAGAGAGAATTGGAAATTAGAGAAAGACAATAGAAATTGTTCAATCAACTTGTATCTCTCATCTTGATAAGACCTTTTATTTATAGGCTTACAATGGTAAGAAGACATTAACAACTCATAAGTTACAAGCCCATAACTACGGTATTTAGTGTATAGGTTACATAGAATTAAAAAGGGTGAATGCTAATAGGTATGGTGGTCATCCACTAACTCATGCATTTACAACAGTTAAACATATAATATAAAATCGACTCATCATTAATAAAATATAATTTGTCACTATATTTATACAATATAATTTGTCACTAAAATGATCATTAATATATTCAAATTGCCAAAGGATATCCAATTTGATCGATTTTCTATGTGGATCATTTTAAACAGTTGCAGAAAAAATGTATGAATTGTTTCAGCCAATGTAAAGTTCTTTGCGTTTAGCTCCATTAATTAAAGATTTTATGCTGAGCATAGGTTGTGGACTTCTAATCTCACCCATTGAATCGCATGTATAGTACATATGAACAAAAATATGTAACTCACTAACATATCTAAATGATGGCTGAGATTAAAATTCCTCAACTAGTTCTTAACACAAATCCTTATTGGAGAAGCTCTCGATTCATAGACGAGCACACACACATATACACACATAAGGCATACATGTTGTAGGGGTCTTTTTGTTCCAGCAGCCTGACGAATGGGCTTGGGCTGCCGTAAGGAAAACGAACCAAGATTCCCCAAGTATCTGAGTTCAGAAACCAAGCTCCCAAAAGAGTTTTTGAAGAGCTTGATGCGACTCTAGAAAAACACTCTCAGGTTCTTTACACCAATAGCCAAGTAGACATAATAAGTTGATGAGTGGCTTAGCTTGAGTAGCTTGTGGCATGGGAGCTAAGCTTTCACAAGTTTAGCAATTAGAGAGAGAGAGAAGCGTGAGTTTCTTACAAAGAACAAAGGGTTAAAATGGAACAGAGGAAGATTAGGGAGATTTCTTTCTTAGAGAAAGGAGAAAACAAACAAGGAAGAAGATTGGGTGGCTTGAGTAAATTCTCAATTGCTTGACAAAGCTTGGTTAGGCCTTCGATGGTGATTTTGTTGGGTAGAAGAAGGTCCCTTTTATAGGCACAAAGAATCCCTAATTTTGTATAACCTCCTTCTTCCTTTTTCTTTGCTTCTTTCCATTCAATCCTATTCGATGAAATTTTCCTATCCAAGGTGCTTAGGTAAGGAGCTCTTTGTGGTTCCAAGGTTTTGGCACAGCTGATCTTCTCCATAGGGGTGAAGCGTCTCTCACTTTCTTCCTGGTTTTCCTACGGGAGCTAACAGAGGAAAGAAAAATAGGTAGAGTCTTTTGTCCAATGGGTATTCATCCTTCCTTCATGGATTTCCTTTGGTCCTTGCCATGGCTCTTCGTTGACCATCTTGGAATTGCTGGGCTGGGCTTGTGCGTACAATATTGGTTTATTAACATATTATTTCCAATGCCTAATGGGTTTTCGTCAAGTTGCTGGAAACAACCTTTTAATTTTGGGCATTTTATTGATGCTGGCTTTGTCTAAGTGTTATGGTAGACTACTAGATATCCTCCTAAGGCATTGGATCATTTTCTCCCCTCTCTCATGCTAACCCATGTGTTTGGGCTCAAGAAATGGGCTTAAGTTTTGGGGCTCCCAAGCAGCCCAAAACTTCTATTTCTTAGCTCATCAATGGGCCTCATGAAAGCTCGTTACCATCCATACCACAATCCACTCAAGCAAGCCCCGGGCATTTTGCGTGGCTTGGGCCCATTTAAGCTTGTAGCATGGCTAGGTGTAATAATAATGATTTTTCCCTTGGCATTGCATGTCGCTTGGTGTGCTTGAATTTTGTTGCTTTCAAGAGGGATATGACGTTTGACGGGATAATTAGCTTGGGCTCATAAAGCCAGTGCTTATTTCAACTCTTAGCATGAGAGATTGCATATTTATTTGGCATGACACGTGGTCATGGCTCGTGCAAGCGTGAATGACGAATTTGCATGCTCCGAACTAAGTCTTTTCTTAATAAGGTGTCGCACTAGGCCAGGAATTTATTTGGGCCCAACCCTGGATTTTTGGGCCTCAACACATGTCTACATGTGCGTGCATCAGGCATGCATACCTACAGGTGTACTTGTGTGTGGGTGGGTGTGGGTGCATTTGTGCGAGAGATATATACCTGTTGTTTCAAAGCTAGCCATCAGCAGCCCAAGTAGAAATACTATCGAAATCATTGAAGGGCCTCTAGATGAATTGGATTTAGCCATGATAATAAGGAAAAGATAGATATTATTCTAAGAAGTATTGCAAGTGTGCCTCTCCATGTTGCCTCTTGCTCTTTAATTTATAGACATCAGAGAGTGGCCTGCAACGACTAAGAATAGTCCCTTGGTCAAGTGTTTGCTAATCTTTTCCATGTTTCTCTAATGCATTTTTTGTGCATAATTTGCATTATATTTCATGAGGGTTGCCTTGTTTAATCATAGCTAAACCCAATAGTGTTTCAATGGCCTCAAATCCACTTTTCCTTTTATACAAGCAATAATGGGGACGGAGAATTAATCGAATTTAAAATTTCGAGTACATAATAAATACTCTTAATGACTTGAGCTACAAGCCCTTACGTCTCAAATCCACTTTCATACACTTCAAAATATAATCGTCTGGCCTCATCTTATAGTTAATTAACTTGTGGTGGATATATAAGACAATTGAAGCCTAGATAGTGGGTGAGTAGGGCCAGACATGGAAGCTGCAATCCGTATTGCTTACGCTTGACTTCCAAATTTCATGATGTTAATAAAGACAATATAAATTTAATGGCATGCGGTGAGATTTGTGCTCATCCTTGACAATTGTATGTGGAAAAATGAGACTCAAAGTTTGGTACATTGCATATATTGCCGCCTTCCTCCGGAGACATGATGACAAACATTGTATTAACATCGTTTCACTCAATTACACAAAAACATATCCTTAACCCATGATCTAAACAATAAAAAGTAACTATTAAAATGGAAGCACAATTTTTTCCAACCAAACAGTTTATTCTTAGGTGGAAATGAAGGCTGGAACTAATAAAAAGTAACACATGCTATAAACAGTCTATTCTTCTTGTTTTACAAACATGTTGGCTTTTACTCTTCTAATGGTTTACTTTATCATTTTATTAATACTTTATAACAAAATAACTCAAATATACCTTATTATGATGCACGAATTGAATCTTATAAAGAAAATTAGGAGAATTTTAATCCAATGCGATGCTTGATTTAACAAATATTTCAAGCCCTAAACCCTAAACCTAAATTCATTCTTAAAACCAACACTAGGGATTGTTTCCCTCATCTTTGTCTTGAAAGAGGAAAAATAAAAAATTCAGTCAACTTAAGCAGTAAGGTGGACGTGAGCTTCGAGAAAGGTATCCTTCTCCCTTTGACCCTTTCCTCAACCGCATCGGTTCCTATTATTCAATTGCTACGTACGTACCCTGGCCTCAAAGGCAAAGCCAATCCAATATTCCTGCAGAACTTGAAAATTTGGAATATTATAGGGTTCTGATACAAAACCAATACAATTATGGGAGACTTATAAATAAACCCAAAATGGGTACAGTATTTATAAAGAAGGACAAAATTAAAGTGGTTGGACCATAATGCCCTTATTCTTTTCTAGATTTCCTAGGGAATCCTTCTGCTTCTACTAGCCGGATGAAACCAAAATGTTTCTTCATTTCATATGTTGCTTTGTACTGGCCGTATGGAGCCAAGAAATTTGGCGGCTGTTCTGCTGGATGGATTCTTCACGTGGTCTTCATGCATCCATCATGTTATCTATGTTGTGTAGCTCTTCTTCTCCTAAACTATTCCAGTATGAGTTGTCATTATCTTCTGCTGCAATCTGCTCTGTTATCTGATTATATATTTCGTCAAATACTTTTGCTCCTGTAGTGCTGATCCTGTATTCATATGTATCATCTGGTCTCCTGGTTGTGGATTCTGAATACACCTTGATAAATTTAGACTGGTACAGGAGGGTCAGACGATCATCATTAAATAACTGTTGCTCGACTATTATTGCTCCTCTGTATTGTTGAATGTCTTGCTTGGTAGGCATTCCTGTTTGTGCTGATTCTCCCGGACTAAGTAATTCATCAAAAGAAATAATAATCCTATGTTGTGCTAAATCTGGGTAAATGCTATCTGTAAACCACTCTGGGGGTATACTAGTGAAATCTAATTTTACATTTTTCCAGAGAGGCAGATAAAAACTTATAACTTCTCTAAATTTTTTGGGGAATGAATCTAAATGCTTACTACTTTCAACATAAAGTTGATCTAGATAACCAAATTTTGCTAAAAATGCTGGAGTAACTATGATTAGTTTTTGTTTATGCTCTAAATGCAATTCTCTATATTCAATCATGTTAATCCTCGCTAAGTAAATAGTGTAATGGGAACAGTTTTTGGTAATAATGGTGATGCCAGGATGTGGATTACTTTTTAAATTGAAAAGAAAAGATTGAATGTACAGTTGAAGAGATGTATTTTGCTCATATTCTAATTCAATTATGTGACTCTTAACATCTACTGGTAAAAACTTATACCTTTCTCTAGCTAGAGTTTGAAGAAAATAGGGACTTTTAGATTTTTGCTCAAGAGAAAATTCACTATTATGCTCAAGTGAGTTGGGCTTATTAGCCTCTTTTTCTTTTAGATTATGCTCCATTAAGGTGGGCTTATTAGCCTCTTGTAGATTTTGACATCTTATATTAAGAACTCTAAAATGCTTTACTAAGCAATCGTATTCCTTCTTTTGCTCCAAATACTTTTCCTGCAACAAAGCAAGTTGTTGTTTTGCTATTCTATAATCATAATTATAAGCTACAAATTCTTGCTCAAGGGCTCTAATAAGTCTTTCATGCCCTTTTCTCATGCTTTCAGTATTTGTTCTAATATTCCAAAAGTTATCTAAAAGAACTTTTTGTTTTTCTGCTAATGATGCTTGAGTACGATACCTTAAAGCAGGATTTCTAATTTCTTGTACAGAAATTCCATTATAAAAATAAGTATTTGCTACTGATCGTGCTTGATTACTTATGCTTAATGGATTACCACCTAGTGATGGTGTACCATTATTTTTGCTGCCAGATGATGATGGTCCAAAATATTGCATACCTGTTAATGAATAATGCGAGATAAGATATCTGCTAACGTATTATCCATACCTTTAATATGCTCAAATATTGGTCTAAATCCGTTTCCTGTAATAGAATCAACAAAATTCACCCATCTTCGGGCTGCTTGTTTATTAGTAGTAATTTTATTATAATGAGAAACAATATTTTGACAATCTGTTCTAATAGTAAATATTTCATTATGTAAAAACAATGAAAATGCTTCAAGAGAATTAATGACTCCTAAAATTTCTAAGTCAGTGGCTGGAAGTCTAGCCTGTACATCATTAAATTTTCCAGATGCATATCTACAAACTTTTTCTTCTGATTTTGGTTCTTCTTTATGTTTCTTTTGATATAAAATTCCTGCCCATCCTATTGATGATGCATCTGTTGCAACTATTTTGTAATTATTATCTAATGGTAATGCTAACGGTTTAAGTTGGGTTATATCTTGTTTTATACTTTGAACTAACTTAATATCTTCACTATTAAAATATTTTTGTCCTGTTTTACTAGTTTTACTATGTAAAGCTGCAATTTTCCTTCCTAAATCAGGGATAAAACTTCTAGCATAATTTAATAAACCTAAAAATGCTTGTAATTGTTTTTTATCTTCTAACTTATCTGGAAATTCTAACACTTTTTTAGTTATGTGCTCCTGTAATTGTATGGTTCCTGACTTAATATACATACCTAAAAATTCTATATCTTGTTTTTCAAGTTCTACTTTATTTCTACTTATAACTATACCATTATCAATAAATTCTTTCAGAATTATTTCTAAGTGTTTTCTATGTTCATTTTTATTTTTACTATGAACTAATATATCATCTACATATACACTACAAAATTTATCATACTTCTTAAATATTTGATCCATCTTTCTTTGAAAGATCGATGGTGCATTTTTTAATCCAAATGGCATTACAAGCCATTCAAAATGTCCTTCTGGACAGGTAAATGCTGTCCAATGGATTGATTCTTCTGCTAATCTAATTTGCCAAAATCCTGATTTACAATCAAACTTACTAAAGTATTTACTTTCTTGAATTTTATTCATAAGCTCATCTTTATTTGGTAATTTATAACTATCTTCATAAGTATTATCATTTAATCTCCTATAATTATACACTATTCTAGCTTTACCTCTCTTAAGTTCTGAATGTTTTCTAACTACAAAAGCTGCTGATCTATGCCTAGACTTTGAAGGTCTAATTACTTTTAAGTTTAAAAGTTCTTTTATCTGTTGTTCAAATTCTTGCTTATCTAACAAGTTACAAGGCATATCTGCTGTTTTAATTGTTAAGTCTGGATTGATAATGTCTAATTTTGCTAATATCTTATTCTTATTCCAATGTAATTGGGGATCTTCTCCTATAATTCTAGTTTGCTAATTGTAACAATTCTTCTAAATTTTTTGGTCTATCTATTTGCATTATTTCTGAAGGTTCTAAGTTTCCTATAAGTGGATACTCATGATCAAATATTATATCGTCATATTCTAGATTATTTTGTTCATCTATTTTTTCTTCACTTAATTCTTCTAATTCTTCCATGTTATATTTAAAATTTTGTTCTTCTATGTTAATACTATTGTAAGACTCTAATATATTACTTTGATCAGTTGTGGTTATACCTTTTTTAAAAAATGTAATGTCTGGAGGTGTATATAAAAATCCTCCTTGTAAACTTTTTAAGAAATTTAATCCTAAGATAAAAGGATATGATCCTACTGGGGATATAAAGGTTAAGGGTAAATTAAACTGCTGTCTTTCTATCCTAATTGGTATATTATTAATACAATGTGTTAAGTATACAGGTCTTGTATCAAACTGTATGATTCTTACTGGTCTAGCTAATTTCTGCCTAAATTGTTCTGGTACTAACTCTTCTTTTATTACATTTTTTGTGCTTCCTGTATCTATCATAGCTGTTGTTTGAATTTTATTTTCTTTTGACAATTCTAACTCACAATTAATTGTTATTAATGAACTAGTCTTTTGTTTTTCTATACTAGGGCAATTGTTCTTTTGGGTATTGTTATTTACTTCAACTGTATTTATTTCTATTGATCTATTATTAAAACAAGGTTTACAATAAACTATTGTCTTAGTGTAATATTTTTCTACCACTACTTTCTTACATTGATTACATTCTTGGGGTCATCCTAAATTAACATATTTAAATTCTTCATGCTCTGTTTGTTCTTCAAACATACACATATGTTCATCTAATTCACTATCGGAATTACTAGAGTAATCTAATTCTGATTCTGAGTCTAAGGCATTAACACTATAAATACTTTCATTATCACTTAAATTATCATCTATACTATAGATTGATTCTAAGTCTTCATCATCTTCTAATTGAAACTGCTCAATTAATTGTAATTTTTCTCTAGGTTGTTTTCCTAATTTGGGACACTTAGGTCTAATATGTCCTACTTCACCACAAAGATAACATTTACATGTACTTTTATTAGGTACTTTATATTTTCTAATCCATGGTTTATTTGTTCTTTTCCTAAATTGTCTAGGGATATATTTTCTTCTTCTAAAAGTTTTGGAAGGTTGTATTCTAAAGTTTTTATTTTGTTGTTTATAAGGTTTATATTTTCTATAGCTTTTTCTATATGGCTTCTTCTGCCTAAATTTCCTATGACATCCATACTGTTTAGGTAAATCTATATTTTACAACTCATGTAAAACTGTTTTCTAATTTGTCTTTTTGCTTTTATTTGACTACATTCTGATCGTAATATATCATATACATGTTGTATTCTTGCGCCTATTGATACATCTAATTTCCTAGGGTGTTTCTGCCATTCATTCCAAATTCTTTCTCCTATTGGGCCTTTAATTTTTGTCATATAAGTATCTAACAAATTAAGATCATCAATTCTACCTGTTCTTCCTAAATACTTGAAAAAGTCTGAAGTATATTCACTAATGTATTGCAAATCACAAATTTGTAGTTGTTCTAAATTTCTTATGGCTCTAATTTGTTCTTGTTCATTTCTACCATCTAATCTATTATGATCTAAAAACTCGTATTTAATTCATTTAACAAAAGCATCTATATTAAACATTTCTTTTGCTGCTTGATGTTCTATTGGATTTTTAGTTTTCCATGCTTGAAAATAATCAAAAACCATTCCATCTAAAATATGCTCAAAGTAATCTAACATATCTTTATTATTACTAAAATCTAACATTAATGCTGCATGTACACATCCTTTTTCCCATCTTTCTATAGTTTTTTCCCAATCTTGTTGGTCTACATGGTCTAAATTTAATATGTTTCCTGCTAAACTAATTTGTTCAATTCCTTTATAAGGGATTCTATTTTTTCTTATTCCAAATGCTTCTTGTTGAAAAGCACTTCTACCGGTTTCTTCATTATTTTCTCTATATGGTTCATTAGTTTGCCTAAGATTTTGTTGATCTGTTCTACTTGCAGGGGTTACAGATGGTCCAGATGAACTATACTGATCTTCTACTGGCATGCATTCTACTTCAATTAACATATTTTGGTATTCTTTTTCTCCTAAAATATTTTCTAATCCTATATTTAAAATTAAATCTTTCATTTCATTATCTGATAATCTATGTAATCCTAAATCATAAGTTTTATATTTTTCTATATATTCTTCTTCATCTAAATTATCTATGTCATCTATGAGTTTATCAACTATATTATCAAAATTATGCTCGATCATGTTTATTTCTAAGTTATCAAATGCCATATGTATTTCTTCTTCTAATTCACTTTCTAAGTCTTCTATATCATTTATTTGTTTATAATTAGTAAATCTTACTACTGCTTCACCTATACGATTTTCAAAAATTTGTGCCTTATCAGGTTGTTTAATTTTTGCTACTTGTAAATTAGGTAAAATTCATTCTGTTCTTTCTAAAAAACTATTGTCTACTGGTTTTGCCTCTATCATATTAACATGTTTACTACCAAAAGTTTGTACTAAATTTTGAAATTCTACATTAAATTTGTAATTATAACAATCTGAAATTTTTCCTACATACATAAGACTAATACTTAAATTTTTGTACTCACCTTTCATATTATAATTTTTTGTCCTTATGCTAATTTTTATATGTTTACTAAATTCTCTAATATTCATGACATAATTAGGAATACATCCTATGACTGCTAAGTTTGTGCTAAGATCTACTTCTGCTGTAGCTATAGCTGCTTGCTGATGGTTATCCCATCTGTCATCATATATGTATACTAGTGCTTTGGTTCCTACTTGTGCTCTAGTGAGTCCGGCTATTCCTATCATAATTGTTCCTATATGAATTTGTTGATAGTGTGATTTTCTAAGGTGTTCTATTGCTGTGTTACTAAGTAAATTAAGAGTTACTTCTTTATCTATACAACTTACTTCATGTTGACTGATGCTACTTACAATACTATGCCTATTTTCAAATCTTCCTAATTGATATAAATTATATTTATTTTCTGTGATTTTTCAAAGCCTTTTCTAAGAAATTCTTGTGCTTCTTGTTCACTAGGGTATAATATCTTCTGTTCTAACTATTTCTTTTCCTTTTCTTCTAAAGAGTTCCATTTACTATTATCAAATGGATTTATTCTACTTTTTCTTCTGTGAGGATTATTTCCTAAGGTTAAGTTTTCTAATTTATCAACTAAGTCTTTAGGTAGTGTAGAAGTGGTATTGTGTACTACTTGATTAATTTCTGTTATTTGTTCTTCTAATTGATCTACTTTTTCAGCTAAATTTAAAATTAATTGGATAATTAAATTATTTTGTCTAATAGGGATATTACTACTTACTACAGATGTTGTAAATTCTGTGAGACCTACTGGTTCCTTATCTAGTTGACCAACTTCTTCTAATGCTTTGATATATTTATTATTAATTTTAGAATATGTCATCAAACTAAAAGTCTATCTATTTTACTATGTAACTTTTCTACTTGTTCAGTTAATGTTTTTTGTACTAACTGTATTTTTTGCACTTCTAATTTTAACTGTTCAATAATTTCTAATGACTGGAGTTCTATTTGTTTTGGTTTACTATCTATAAGATCTATGAGTTCTTTTATTTCTTTCTTGGTAGGGAATCTTTGGATATTCCTATTATTATCTTCTAATTGGGATGTTATATAGTCTAAGTTTTGTCTAATTGTTTTTAAGGAATTTTTCTGAAAATACTCTAATAACTGTTGGATTATCCTATTATTTTTGTTATGTTCAAATTTTACACTTTCTACTTGACTAATCAAAAGGTCAATAATACTATTTTCTAAGGGATTACTATTGCTATGTAAAAGGTGTTTATGTTCTTTTTGTGGAAAATAACAAACTAATGTATTATTATCTAGAGTTAATTTTTTCTTTTGTTGTTCACTGATTTCTAAATTAAGGTATTCTATCATAAAATTTATCTAAGTCTACCTTTTTCTTTTATTCTAATAGGTGTCCACCAAGGGCCAAACATGCAAGGGGTTTAAGTTCTTAACTGGTAATTCTAGTAACAAAATTTTAACAGGTTATAAAACGTTGGTTTTTATCAATTGTGTTGACTGACTTCTGTCCTCAAGGTACTTTACTGGTATAACAATATTATTAAGGTGCTAAACTAAAGCTCTGATACCATTTTCGAGCGGGGTCTCGGTCAAGCTTTTCTAAAGGCCACAATAACAACTAGACACCATGCCTAGAACATGGAACTAGAACATGGAACTGCAAAGACGCCAACTAAAGGGCTATGGAGCAGAACTCAGAGGTCCTCTGAACTCAGAGGTTCCCTGACAGACATCCAATTATTGTTATGGCAAATATCAAACATGACCAAGTGCTCAAACACAATATTGATCGTCAGTTTAGAAAGATAATAACATAATTATAAGCAGCGTTTCCCTGTTTTGGACAAGAAGTCTACTAAGAAAACCAAAAATAAAAGAGTAAAAGACTTACTTAATTGCTTATGTTGCTGGAACTACAGTTATCACGGGTATTAACAATGGTCGGAGATATTGACAGTGACGGTATTAACAGTGGTCAGAAAAGAAATAAGAAAGTATATGAACAAAGGAAGTTTTATTGATTGAAGAAGGAGGAAGTACAAATATTTATTCTTCTCTGGTGTTTTTTCGTCGTCGTACTTCTTTCTTCGGAGTTACAAACTATATATACAAATTACACCGACTACCATGGCTAAGGATGAAAAGAAAAGAAGAAGCTAAGGACGAGAAGAAGAGTTCTTCTCTATCTGATACTCTCTCTTTCTCTCTATCTTATACAAGCTCTCTGAAGTTTCATATGAACTTCACATGCATACTGATAAACAAACGATTCATGAAGACAACATGCACTCTGAACTATGTACAAAGAAACAAAACACTATATCTGATACTGACGTTGCGCAGTAATAACAGTTGGACATATGACTTGCATGTCTCTAAAGCTAAAGATGATGGGCTCTTTTGCCATTTTGAAAATATTTTGGGTATTTTTATAAGCTGCTTGTTTCTTTTGGGTTTTTTCCTAAATTTCGATACAATTATTTGACGAACTTCCAGTTAGGCTTTGGATACACCATCGGTGCTCATCAATAAATAAAAATAACGGAAGAAGAAGAGCACGTATTAATCTGTTAATTTCTAGTTTATCATCGGTGCTCATCTTGTTAATTTTATTATTTACTTTTGTCTTCCATGATAAAGGAATGAATTATAATGGAACAACTGTTATAGTGGTTGACGAAGATTAGGATAAAATTGGAAGATAAATGGCAAATTCTATTAGCTATCATCATTACACCATTTGAATATTAGTTTTTATATATTATATATAGATAGAGAATAGCGATAGGATTTTATTATACGTAAGTGGTTGACGAAGATTAGGTCTTCAGTCCAACTGAGTAGCCTTACCCGTTCAACCGCAAACAAGAACAGGAACTTAACCGCTGGTAGAGTAACCCCCGTGGTCCCCCTAATATATATGCTCGTAAAAACTACCACTACTACGTTTTACGATTTGCGGTACGAAGATAATTTCGTCACGCAAAGATACTTTTAGTCGCACAAATTTCAGTGGGACAGAAAATTCGTCGCGCACAATCCGTCACGCAAAGACCATGAAGAAAGACTTTGCGCGACGAATTTTTTGCATTTGTCGCGCAAAACTGAGTGACGGTTAACCTTCGTTGGACAAAAGGTTGAGGGACGAAATCGTTCGTCTCAAAAACCTTTGCGCGACGAACACATGTTCGTTGCTAGTGCAATGCGCGATGAATATTATCCGTCGCGCTATTCGTGTCTCAACCATTTGCGTGACGATTTTGTATTCATCGCAACGAAATCGTCTTCGTCACGCATTTTGTTTTCGCGAGACGAAAAGGGTTCGTCGCGTAAGAATAAAATATACTAATTAAAAATGTTATTTGACGGTTTTTATTCTGTAAAAAAAATATTTGGTTTTTTTTTTTTTGCAATAAAATAAAATTGCATTAACAAAATTTAATGAAGAGAAAACAAAATGTTATAAAATAATATAAATGTAATTACAAGAGAAATTGTTAAAATGTAATTAAAAAATAAAAAACTAATCCAATAATGTTCCAAAATCAACGTTGTGTCGTCTGGCAGATGCGGCTCGGAGGTCTGGACATTGTCCATAGGGGCAGAGGTCTGGTGGCCATGTTCGGCGGGGTGGACGGGGTTGGAGGTCGACGCAGCAAATTGCTGGACTGGAAAGCCAAACCGCGGGACTGGAAAGCCGGACCGCGCGAGGGACTCCAGAATCACACACATATGACCTTGAAGCTCGGCCACCTTTGCTGTCAAAGCAGTCACCTGATTGTTTCCCTGCGACGATGACCGGGGTCTAAGGTCCCTTTGCCGGCCATTCCCCATCCCTCGACAATATGTCCCCGGTCTCCTCCCGAAAGTCTGATCCTACGTCTCTGTCAAGATCTAAAACCCAGCATCCTGTTGGGAGGCGGACTCCTGAAGAACCAACTGGCTACTCTCCACCTTCGTCGTCTGTTTAACATAATATAAAATATAAATTAAAACATTCATATCATAACCGTGAAACTTGAATGCGTAAGATAATTATTATAATTAAATAATACTTACATGAAGGGACTCGGCCAACCCATTCTCAGGTCGAACATAAACGTCAACAAAGACGTCGATCTCCGGGAATTTGGACCCCCCCTGAATTGAACAAGAGAAGAAAAATGTTAGTACAAAAAAAACAAATTAATATTAATGACATATTAAGAATTGAATATAAAATATTTTATTCTTACCCGCCGTCGTGCATCCATCCTATATGAGAAGGGCTTGAAACCTGAATGGTGGAGAAGAGTCTTCTTATTCCTATTGCCCTTATTGACTTAGGCTTTATTTAGTTATAAATAAAAAAAACAAAAATAAACGTATTAGTTGAAATTGAAATGAATTATAAAAAATTAAATAAACATGAGTAAGAAACATGTAATAATTTTGTAATTAATATTAAAAAATACCACATAATCGGGCGCCTGAAAATGAGAGCAGAGCCACGCCTAACTATCCTCCCGGCCCTCAAGCTCCTACAAGCAACCATCCTGATGTTTGTGCCTAATAAATCATGGTCATAAACTGACTGAATGAACTTCCTCTCGGCCCTGACACCTGCTCATGAACTGAAACGGCCACGTTTCGTTAGGTATTTTACCTTCCTATGTTTGTGCCTAATAAATCACGGCCTTTCTGGCCGAAGGAGGCCTCCTTTCGGCCGTAGCATTTGCTCATGGACTAAAAAACGGCCACGTTTCGTTGTTCCCTTTTTCCTTACAACGAAGGAAAAACGCAAAGGCAAGGTTTTCTCGGCCTCTCGACCATAGCCTCATAGGCTGAGGCCGAGGACCATGCAAAGCACGGCCGAAGATATTATGGCCAGATCATCACATGGCCTCAGGGTCCCACGCCTCATTTAATGAAGTAATGCCTCTGACCATTACTGCAAATCCACTAGGGCATGAAGCATTTAATGCATGAGGGCAGAAGGAAAGTGATTGAAGTCAGGATTTGGTAATCAGAGTGGTTAGGTACAAACATTCTTGCAAATGTTCTCACAACTAGCGGTCTCTTCACCAACCACTAACTCAGGAGCATTTAATGCGTTCCCACGGCCAGAGGTGCAGAGCCCTCGATCAGGGCGGTGGCCGAGATTTGCCGAGATTTATGGGGGTCACACCACCATGCTTCACGATCCCAAATGCTGATCAGACCCAGCCATGCTTGCCCTGATCAGACTCCACCATGCAGGTCTTGTCAAGCCTCGATTGTCCCTGCTGGACCCCTACTATAAATACCAAGCTCAAGACCACGCTCAAATGGTCCAATACCAAAACCAAAAGCCTCCCACGGAGCAACTTATTTTTCTGTCACGCACTTTCAATATCTTTACATGCTTTCCAAGGAGTAGTGGTAGATTGTAAGAGACATCCATTCATCAATATATCATACGACCCTTGATTTCTCAAGGCGCCGGAGCATCATCCTTGTTATCGCCTCACTCACCCCATATCATACGACTGTCGCTCCTTGAGCTACGCGCTGGAGCACCGCCCAAAATCCACCACCTATACCATTAAATGGCCTTGTAGCTCAGGCCGTGAACCTGACGGCCGAGACCAGTTCCTTTCTCGGCCACAATCGTTTGATTAGAAGTCCAAAGGTCAAACAGGCGCATTACTTAAACTTTTCATACCCAAAAACCTATCAAACCCTCGACGCACGATAGACCGTGCTGGCACGCCCGTGCACAAGCCGCACCCCATCCAAAAGTAGGACTCGCCAAGCCGTGAGATTTGCGACGCCAACATCCTAAAAACAAAAGAAAGGTTGCGAAGGCAGAATCCTCTAGGCCTCGCAACCGCGGTTTTATATGCCGAGGCCGAAGGTCGTAAGAGACACGGCCGAAGATACTATGGTTAAATCGCTACGTGGCCTCAGGGTCCCACGCCCCATTTAATGAAGTAATGCCTCTGACTATCGCAGCAAACCCATTGGTCACAAGAAGCATTTAATGCATGAGGGAAGTGACTGAAGTCAGGATTTGGTAACAGGAATCAGAGTGGTTAGGCGCAAACATTCTCACAAGTATTCTTACAACTTGAGGTCAGATCACCAACCACCAGACCAGGGCATTAAATGCATTCCCACGACCAAGGGCGCGGAACCCAAGATCAGGGCGGTGACCGAGATTTACCGAGATTTATGGGGGTCACACCACCATGCTTTACTATCCCAAATGCCGATTTGACAACCCACTTGCCCCGATCAGACTCCACCATACAGATTTTTTTAGCCTCTATTGTCCCTCCAGGACTCTCCCTATAAATACTAAGCTCAAGACTACATTCAAAGGATCCAACACCAAAACCAAAAGCCTCCCATAGAGCAAATTATATTTTCATGTAATGCACTTTCAATACCTTTAATTGCTTTCCTAGGAGTAGTGGCAGATTGTAAGGAAAATGCATTCATCAATATATCATACGACCCTTGATTTTTTAAGGCGCCGGAGCACCATCCCTGTTATCATCTCATTCACCCCATATATCATACGACCGTCGCTTTCTGAGCAACGCGCCGGAGCACCGCCTAAAACCCAACACCAACACCACCACTAAACAGCCTTGTAGCTCAGGCCGTGAACTTGACGGCTGAGATCATTTCCTCTCTCGGCCACAATCGTTTGATTAGAGGTCGAACTCAAAACAGGCGCACCTCTTAACCATCTTCTACCCGAACCTCATCACCATCTCGACGCACGGTAGACCGTGCTAGCACTCCCGCGCATAACCGGACCATATCCAAAAGAAGGACGTCACGTGTTAACGTACATCCCCTCGGCCCGGAGCACCAGACCGTGAGATTTGCGAACCCAACACCTGAAGAGCGACTTGCGACTCATCAAACACCTCAAAATGGTGGTGTAAGTCGCTCTTCCACTGCTTGTACCTCTCAACAAAGAGTATGTTGACGTGCGCCAACGACTCGTCGTCGAGGTCCTCCAAGTTGTAGTTCGTCTGCAATAAATTAATTACATACATTAAGTAATAGAAATATATAAATTTTGAAAGAAAAAGAATTAAAATGTCTAATACATACCGACAACTGCCCGCGCACCTCCATCTTGATTTCGTCAGGCATGGCCTTCAAAGACTTCCATTTCATCGGGCAATGGGTCTAAATGACGTGACCATTGTCGTGGGCCAATGAGCTATGCAACTCCGCCGTCGATGCAGCCCGATGTTGCTCGTCGTATCCGATGTTGATACGACTGTTGGTCACTCGGGTGACCTTCGCCGTCTTCAACTGCCGACACCAGTAGCGTCGGTGATGGCAGGCCATTGATGATGCCGGGGCCTGGGACCCCTCAGGAGCAACTGGCAAGTGGTTCATCAGTGTTGGAGTAGTGGCACAGATGACGGCTGAGCCGGGAGAGACGAACTCTGTGCAGTCATCACCACCTTCCAACTTCTAATCAGGTTTTACATCTGCACAATTTCATTAATACACATAAAAATCAATCCAATTTAGCAAGATATAATTCTAAGCATAGCTTGACCTAGGGTTTACGATTTCGGAGTATTTGGGACTACGATCCATGATACGTCGAATCCGACACGATCCTAGAAATACAAGGTACAACATACGTGAGTTTGAGTTCAATCCAACGGTCTGAACATATCAAACCCGAAAATCACACAATAGGCGAAATCCGTTCGAGACTCAAATGGTAACCAAATTCAAATCCAGGCACACCTACGCGCTCGAGACAACTAGAGGATTGTACTGGGACCGAATTCCCACAGCTATAGTAACCCATGCGCCACCACATGCGCCAGCAGCACATGGGTGTCCAAAACGATCACATGTCGCCGGAAAATTCCAAAACTTTAGGGCCAAGGTTCCTACACTAGGTTCAAAACAAGAACTGGAACCACTTTTGTTCTCGGCCCTACCCTGAAAAATGGCCGGAAATGGCCGGAATTTAAATTCAAAAACCTGCCGAACTTAGGGTTTAAATTCGAGATACCAAAACTAACAATTAATCAAATCCTACCCAACCATCAGCTAGAGCACGAAAAATAGTCTAGAAATCATACCTCATGTGCAGAAATTGGTAGCCAGAGCAGAGAGAACTAGGCCGGAGAAGAATCTGCGAAAATCGGGAAAAATCTAGCGGGAGGCGGGGAAGGTCTGGGTATCGAAGGTGGTGGCAGCCCTGTCCTTTTTCCGGCGGAGAAGTGGGCTGAGGTGAGGCGGCTGATGGCAGAGAGAGAGAGGAGGTTTAGGGCAAAATCTAAAACTAAGGAAGAAGGAGGTAGTCGCGTTGTTTCTGAAAATTTATTCGATCTTGCGCGACGAAATAAACAAAGTGTCGTGAAAGATATTTTAAATACACCCTGCACGACAAAACGGAATGATGACGTGCGCAAGGTAAGCTTTCCGCCCAAATTTTCATGACATTGCGCAACGACTAAGATAAAACCATCACGCAAGGTTGTGAGTTCCCCAAAATTTGGGATTTAGGGTTGAGGGTCTGACCGATATTGTGCGACGAATAGCTAGAGGCGTCACACAAGGTTTTGTTTTGTATACTTTGTGCGATGAAGAAAACACTCTTCCGTCGCGCAAGGTTGTGATTCCGCCAAAAATTAGGGTTTAGGTTTTAGGGGGAGGGGAGTGGGGGAGAGAGAAAGTGAAAGGTCTGACTGATATTGCGCAACGAATAGATAGAGGCGTCGCTTAAGGTTGTGTTTTGTACACTTTGCGTGATGAAGAAAACACTCTTCTGTCGCGCGAGGTTGTGGTTCTGCCAAAAATTGGGGTTTAGGTTTTAGGGGGGAGAGAGAAAGTGAAAGGTCTGACTAATATTGCACGACGAATAGATAGAGGCATCGCGCAAGGTTGTGTTTTGTACACTTTGCACGACGAATAAATCTCTTATTTGTTGCGCAATCCATAACCCTAAATCCTAAACCCTAAACGCTAAATTCTAAACCCTAAACTAGTTTCAATGATCCAACAGTCAAACTTGTTTGTTTATACTTCGAGATCATATATGCCAAAAATCAGAAAAAATAAACATTCAGAGATCAAGTAACGAGACAAAACTTTTCGACGGTTATAAATGAAAAGTCACAATTTAACGGTTATTTTAACTCCGATTTTGATGATTTTTTTCAACCACACTTCTTGAACCCATATGAATACAATGACTGAATTTGATCTTCAATTTAAGATATTTACACTAGTGGATACCACAAAATCTTATGTTCTATTTAACGAAACTATAAATAAACACTTAATTGTTAGTGAATATATTGTATACCATGTCATACGCATTATACGAAACTAGTTTGAACAATCCAACCGTCAAACTTGTTTGTTTATACTTCGAGATCATGTATGCCAAAAATTGGAAAAAACAAATATTCAGAGATTAAGTAACGGGACAAAACTTTTCGACAGTTATAAATGAAAAGTCACGATTTAAAGGTTATTTTAACTTCGATTTTGATGATTTTTTACAGCTACACTCCTTGACCCTTTATGAATACAATTAACTAATTCGATCGTCAATTTAAAATATATATTAAATCTATAATATAATATATATTATATTATCAATTAATATACATATCTTGGAACGACGAGTAATAAAATAGTCGCGCAAAATTTAACTTACGCGACGAAAGGTTCAGTTGTCGTGCGAAATTCCAACTTTACACGACGAGAAACACATTTCGTTGTGCAAAATACAGCTATGCGTGACGAGGCGAAATTCGTCGCACAAGTATTTGGCACCAAATACATATTTAGGGGTTTTATCCAATTCTAACTTTTAAAGATTTTTTTAAATGACTTTTACATACTTTAGAAAATGAAGTGATAAACTTTCATGTACTTTTGTCATAGAGTTTTATAGACTTTGAAATACTTATTTTAATATTTATTTTACGAATAGCATTTATCAATGTTTCTCATTTTCATTTTTAAAAAATATTTTGTCAAAATAATTTTCAAAATAATTATCAAAAGGGTTTGGATATATTTATTTACCAATGTTTTATAACAAAATTTATTTTCATTTCTCATTTTCTTGTATAGCTCAATTTGTTTAACAATGTTTTATTTCTCCACATATATAAAGTTTTGATATAACAAGTACCTATATTCAAACATTTGTATTACACAAAATCTGTACACTAACATAATAAAATTACAAAAAAATTCATTATTCATCATCTGAATTATAATAACTTTTGTTATCGTCGCTATCATCACTTTCGGTCTCCCAATCCTCCTCCTCCTCTATAACTACATCATCGTCGTTGTTCGGGCCCATTGCAACATCGTATCGTGGAAGATCACTGAGGTCAATTGTAATTGACTGAATCGGTATTTCGATTGAAGACACTCCTTGTATTTGAAATGGTTCTTGTATAACATTTGTATCTTGAAGTGTTTCCGCATCATTTTCCATTGAAGATTCTAAACTTTGGTCAGCCATGTTGTTGACATCGTTGTCAATTGGGTCTAGTTCTGGTATAGCATACACATTCCCATGATCCATCTTCTGAACAACTTTCCAACTGCTCCCCGCTTTTGGGTCATCTAGATACACAATCTGTGTTGCCATGCTTGCCAAAATGTAAGGGTCGTCATCATACCAAGTTCTGTTAATGTTCACATATAGTAAGCCATGGTCGATTTTAACACTTCCCGGCCTATTTTGGTTGGTATCAAACCATCGACACTTAAACAATATCACTTGGTATCGGTCTTTGTAAAGCAATTGCACGACAATTGTGAGTTTGCCATAGAAATCGTTGTCCGTACTTCTGCCTGCACCTGGGACATGGACACCGCTGTTTTACGTACACAACTTGTCATCTCATGCAGTCCCCAAAAACTTGACGCCGTTAACATGACAACCCGAGAACAATTCAGCGCGAATCAAGCCAAACGCCAAGTTATATAACTCATCACTGTAAGTGGGGGAATTCGATGATTTCAACTTATTCACCTAATATTATACAAAACCATTCACATGTTAGTTTGACAAAATGAAATACTACAATATATATTTGTCAAATACAAAACACTTATAACTTATAGAATCCAAAAATCATTATGGAAACAATTCACGGTGTTTGTTGGCATACAAATGTGATGGATGTTCTCGCTTCATCATCTGTTCATGCTCATCTAAGTATGCCATTATCTCATCACAATTGTTCAGTACGAACCAATGCGCTACCTCCATGTCATTTCTAGAAAACGACTCCCCTCGTCCAGGGTCTCCAAAGGGTCGTGCGCTTTGGGCAAAAATAGAAAGTTTTTCATTTCTCATACCTCCATCATTATTGCGCTGAGGATGATTGAAAGCCATCTCCACATCTTTTAAATACATTCCACAGAAATTAAGCGACTCATATTGAACCCAAGCCTCTATAATTGATCCTTCGGGCTTTGCCCTATTGCGTACACTTTTTTTCAGCTCTCCTAGAAGCCTGCCAAAATAAAACGATATGATACAAATTAGCAAGCGTGTGATAATGATGATATTCCTTCCAGGTCCTATGTAGTGAAGCCAATAATGATGCATACTCCTCCTCTATTGGATACATTCAGTGATAGTTGATAGGACTAGCAAGCAATGCCTCTTTTGGCAAGTGAACCATCACATGGATCATACTTGTGAAGAAAGCTGGAAGGAATATCATCTCAAACTTGCATAGGACCTGGACAATGTCATGGCGCAACTGAAACATGTCTGTCTTTCGCAATGTTTTTGCCGTCAGTTGGGAAAAAAATCTAGACAACAACATGATTGGCTTCACTACATCTTCCGATAATAGGTGTCGAATACCCACAGGAAATAGGCGTTACATAAACACATGACAGTCATGGCTCTTAAGTCCAGTAAATTTACCCCCGTCAACATTCACGCAACGTGCGATATTAGATGCATACCTAACGGGAAACTTTACAGACGATACAAACTTTAGAAACTCTTTTTTGTCATTCGGTTTCATAGAAAAAAAATGCAAGATCCCTTCTAGCTTTATCACTGTCCTTATTCATCCATAAACCTTTTCGTATGCCCATTCTTTCCAAATCAAGACGAGCTTTGATTATGTCTTTGTCTTGCCCTTAATATCTAGAATCGTGCCCACCAATGTGTCAAATTCATTTTTCTCAACATGCATCACGTCTAGATTGTGCCTCAATTTTAGTTTCGACCAATATGGGAGCTCAAAAAACATAGGCTTGTGCGTCCAGTTCATATGTGTAGAAGGTCTGGTCCGACTAACTATTTTTCCGAATGGAGCAAAATCCAAACGGTTAAGCTGTTCCAAGATCTCATCACCGGACCATTCTCTAGGTCTGAGGCGACACTCTGTATTCCCTTTGAACTCTTTATATTTTTCCCGCCACTCGTGATCCCATGGCAACCATCTCCGATGACCAAGGTAAAAAACCTTTCCACGTGCCAAACAGAAGCTACATCTTCCTTGCATATAGGACATGCCATATACCCATTTGTGCTCCACACGGAAACCATTGCATATGCAGAAAAATCATTCACAATCCACATAACTGCTGCCCGAAAAGTGAACATCTTCCCAGTTGATTTATCGTACATGCGCACACCGTTTGTCTATAAATCCTTCAGCTCATCAACCAAGGGTCTTAAGTAAACATAGATTGACCTGCCAGGATCCTCAGTTATCAAAACAGTCATGTGTTCTTTTTTCATGCATTTCCAAGGAGGCAAATTATATGGGAATACGAAAATCGGCCAAGTGTTATGGTGTTGGTTGAGAACCCCATACGGATTGAATCCATTAGTGGCAAGTCTCAATCTAACATTTCGGGGATCAGTAGCAAACTCCGGGAATGTTCGATCGAACTCTTTCCATGTCTCCCCATCTGCAGGATGCCGCATCACATCGTCGTCTTTCCTTATGTCATTTCATGTTTGCGGCAGTATGCGTTGACATATACAATCGCTGCAACCTAGGTTGCAGGGGCAAATAACGCATGACTTTTTTGTGGGATCTTAGTCGTTCTATTCTGAGATGTCATTTTGAACCTCGACTCATTGCGTATAGGGCATGTATCCAACGTTTCATGCTCTCTGTAGAATAACATGCAATTGTTTTTGCAAGAGTGAATTTTTTCATAACCTAATCCAAGACTATTCAACACCTTTTGCGTCTGTTTATGGTCTTTCGGCAAACAACTGTCTGTAGGAAGCATTCTCTTGAAAACCCCCAAAAAGTAATCGAAACACAAGTTTGACATACGATACTTTATTTTTCCGTGCATTAGCTCCACAATGGCTGTGAGAACGGAAAAGCTCTCGCACCTCGGGTATAACTCTTGGTTGGCATTTTTTTAACAATTTTTCATATTGTTCAAACTCTGCACTGTCCATTGGTGTAGGCACGTCATCGTCCCCTTCATGATTGATGTTGGTTGATGCAAATGGAAAAGCATCGTATATAATATCCATGACTTGATCATTATGATCCACAATAGGTTCAACATTGTCCACTCTTGTGGCATTTGAAGACAAAGCATGGTCTAATTGTTCCCCGTGAATGTTCCAAATGCTAAATGTCTCAATTATTCCATTACTTACTAAATGAAATCCAACATTTTCAATTGTCTCCCACAATGTGTTGTTACACCTCCTACAAGGACAACGGATTCTAGTTGCACCTGGGTTGTGTGTACGTGCAAACTCAATAAAATCATTGATTCCATCCAAGTATTCGTCTGCGCATCTATTCGGGTTCTGTATCCACCTCTTGCTCATAATTTCGGCAGCATCTCGATGTAGTTCTTGAGGTATACCGTAGGTATAAATACCTACGTACCACCCAAAGAACGTACAGAGATAACACTGAAATCTCCACAATCGAAATCTAATCCTGTAGCCGTATATTACGTGACATAACTATGCATTCCCAAACTATCCAAATAATGAGACAATTCATGAATTAATTGGACCGCAGTCATGCTTTACGCATCCATGCACGAAATCCAACTAATCTCGAATGGGAAACTAAGTGTTACTAAAACTAAAAATAAAAGTACGAAGTTAATTTCAATTAACTTTGTACATTATAACACATTGTGCTACGTCACGCACAATTTAACAACATAATATAAATATAACTTCACAAAAATAAATATAAACATAACAAACTAAGTTTAATATAATATAACTAATTTAACATTTTTAATATATAAAACGAATAAAATACCTTCTTAATCGTTCTCCACCAATCGCTAATTACAAATATCCCTAACGAGAACAAAATTAATAGCATTAGTATGAATTTACATTAATACTTTTAAACTAACGACATAAAATACTTACACAACGAACGTACTGAATTCCCAGCAAAGGCAGCGGCAGAGAGGAGCAGAGAGAGGCAGAATGCTTTTTTTTTGCATTCTGCCTCTGCAATGGCGGAATCCAGAAGTGAAGAAGACGAACTTTGCACGATGAACCCATATTTTCGTCATGCAAAACCACTTTTTCGTCGCAAAAAACGTCCATTTCGTCGCGCAAGCATGTCTCGACATCACACTTTTGCGCGATGCACGTTTTCATTCGTCGCACAAACATCCGTCGCGCAAATTCTGAATGTCGTCGCACAAAAGCAAGCTTCCATCGCTTGAACGCGAACTAACGTCACGCAAGAATGTGCTGACATTAAACTTTACGCGACGAACTATATTTCCGTCGCGCAAGGTTTTGGCGCCCAAAAAAATGTGTCACGCAAGTATTTTGGAGCCAAAAAAAATATATCCTACGTTTTTCTTATGCGACGATAAATCATTTTGTCGCGCTAAGTTGTCTTTTGCGATGACAACTGTCGTCACACAAGATTTTGCGCCAAATAACAAAATCCGTTGTTTTCTGTCCACCTTTAGCGCGACGGTTATGTATTCTTTCGCAAAGATTTTAGTCATCGCGCAAGTGTTTGGGGCAAAAAAAAAAACCCTCGTTTTTCTTCCTAACTTTGCGCGACGAAGAAGTTTTCTGTCGCACTAAGACTTTTTCTGCAACGAAAATTTTGGTTACGCCAATTTTCTGTTGTTTGCGAGACAAATAATTTTTTCCTTTGCTGTAGTGCATTTTGCGAGATGAATTTTAGTTCGTCACGAAAAATATCGTCGCGCAAATAGTAAAACGTTGTAGTGTACTTATTACATTCCTCAACGAAAACATCAAGTAAAAAATCTGGAGGTTCCTCGAACCAAGGGATGACTACTCCAATATGTAAATCAAAATGAGCAATGTGGTGTGCAGCCTCATTTGCAATCCGGCAAACATGGATAAAGCCTTCTCCAATGATCTGTGACAACAAAAACTTGGAATCCTCTAAATTAGTTATTGTAAATGTTTACCTATTGGTTATCTTATATAACACATGTCAAACTTAGAAATAGGTGGTTAAGAGTATTGGTTATCTCGGAAGGATAAATACTCTTAACCACTTCGGACATGAGTTTTTAATATCATCATTCCAAAGAGTTCTTTGGTGTGGTGAAGTTGGATGTTGCATCCTTTGTGCAATTTGGTGAGAGCTCAATGAGATTGGTCTTCAAGGGTACAAACATATTTCCTCTCTCCTCTTACATTTGAGAAATGTAGAAGTCTTGAGCATGCCAACACTTTGAATCGAAAGATCCATGAAAGAGGTTTAGGTTAAAGCTCTAAAATCAACCTTGTGCTCTCGTTTCTTTTCTTGAAGAGTTTTGTGTTTTAGTGGCTTAACCAACCTAAGAAATCTAGAACATCCTTCAGCATGCTCTTAAATTCAATACCAAGGGTGCCACAGTGTGGCTATTACTGGCTTCATTGGGTGAGAAGCATGACTAGAAAATAAAAAACAAATATAAAATATGTACTGTATGAGTTGACATAAGCAGTCATTTGTCTTTTATTTTTTTACTTTATCATTTTTTTTTAAAATATAAAAGATAGTCTAAACTATAAAGGGATGACGATTCTCTCTCACACACACACACACCATCAAAGTGCTATGAAGGATTGAACCTGAGACCATTGGTCTGTAAGTCAATATCATTTTCACTGGGCTAGGCGTCGTTGGCCTTTTTCACTTTATCTTTATCATATGTTCTGACATGAGATGAGAATTTCAAGGGACTTAGCATTTGGTTGACAACTGTTTGGGCCGAAATTGACATGGCCAAATCAATGGCTTTAAAAAGAATGGCCATTGGGCCCGTAATTTCCTAAGTCCAAAAAAATAAGAATAAAAGGGAATTGCAGTTCAAATAAATACCACAAAGAATGGCCAAAAGGTAGCCACACGGACATAAGACAAAGTCAACAAGGTTTTTCCCTCCATTTTCTCACGTGGGTTTCCTTGCAAGCTGCAAATCTGATTTGTTGAGAGCATTAGATGCTACCCTGAGATTTTTGTCTAAAGAAAATATGAAATCTATATTATCATAATCGGAGGAAAAAACACACAATCTCTCTCTAACATATTGTTTGGGGGTGGTCAAAATTCACCCAATTTGCCAAGGAAGAATTCCTAGCGGCCTAAGAATTTCTAGCGGTCGAGAATTCCTAGCGGCTGAGATTTCCTAGCGGTGTAATTCCTAGCGGCTGAAGTGCTTTCTCAAAAAGGTGGCCGAGGTCTTTTCTTCAAAGGCCATGGTGCCTTTTCAAAAATGCGGCCGAGGTGTTTTCTTCAAAGGCCGTGGTGCCTTCTCAAAAATATGGTCGAGCGCTTCCCTTTGCAAAAGTAGTTGGGCGTATCCTTGCAAAAGTAGCCGGGCGTATCCTTGCAAAAGTGGCCGATTGCTTCCTTCTCAAAAGGTCGGGCCGGGCACTCCTTAAATACCTTTGTTGACCACTCCTCCTACAAAAAGCTGGGCCGGGGTGAATTTTCTCCTTACTCACCATGGTGCCCTCCCTCAACACTTGGGCAAGCAAAGTCGGGCCAAGGAGTTGAAGGTCAGCGGGAGGTATGTCCGTCGAGTTCCCAATATTCAAATATTTGAGAACTCAAATATAGTCCAACATAGGGCCAAGCCCAACATCCAAATATTTGGAGTTCCCATACCACCCATCTTGACGGATGGTAGATAGATGGTAAGCCAACTATAGAATTCTAAAAACTCAAGGGGCACAAGGTTCCACCGGATGTCAAGATGAAATCTCAGAGGTCAAGGCCCAAGCCACGGATTCATGCCCAAGATTTTGGGAGGTCAATGTGCATGTGATAGAGGCCTCACAAGGAAACAAATCAAGAAGGTTGATGACAATTCGGAATTTTCCAAAACGAGAGAAAATCGAGCAACCATAATATCTCCGCCGACATGATCCACGGATTTTGGGGGCTTCAAAAGGAAATAGTTTTAAAAGAGTTGACATTTGGCCATTCAATGGCCAGCCCATGGGCCAACGAACGCCCTATATAAACTTCATCAAACGAAGGCAGAAAACACACAACATCAGACAGAGAAACCTATTTTTCATCTCGCACTTTTCTTTTCCTAGACTTAGGATTTTACTTTTCATGCACCTAGTGTAGCGAGTTCTTCCTTTTCTTAGTGTAAGTTTAAATTCTAGTTCATTTATATTTTCTTGTCATTTAAATTCAAGTTTATTTCAATTGCTTTACTTTTCATTGTTATCGCACTTCAATTAAGTTTAATTTTAAGTTCATTTTACTTTATTGTTCTTATCGCTTTCATTTTGTTCTTGCTTTACTTATCGCTTTGATTTATTTTGTCGCACTTTAATTCTTGTCTTTACGTTATTTATCTTTCGCACTTTACTTTACACATTTGTTTTTAAATTATATTTAAGTTTAAGCACCTTTACTTTATGCACTTGTTCTTCGTTTCATTACGTTTCACCTTCAATCTTCATCTCCACCAACTCCACATCATTTGGTCGCTCACATAGAGCCTTGACCCCGAGGTAGTGAAAGAATCTAGGCCGTGAGGGGGCCAAATAATCGTTTGATTAAAGTTAGATCTCGGACGCACATATCCATCTACTTACATTCCATTCAAGCCCAAATTCAGGGCTTGGTGGTGGCATGCTCCGCACTCAAAAGAAGAAGGACCAAAACTTCCTTCCGTCGGCCGTCTCGGCCAAAATGAGGGAAACACATATATTCAATTTTATCAACTTGGTCTCAAGTTTCTCAACAGCTTTCTTGCTTTCAGTTCTTGGTTTCCATTCAACAACTCCTGTGAAAATCCTAGTTTTATTTTTGCTCAGCCTTCTCTTTAGATTGCATGATTTTCAGTTGAAGTTCGATTCTAATAATGTGTTCATTTTAGTTTCATTATATTTTTGCTTCAGCCGGTCCAGTGGACTTATTCACTAACCTAAAAGGAAAAGATGAGAAGATAGGAGGGGGAGGAGGGGCAGTGATGCTTCTTCCTCAACCCTCTCTATGGAATTTACCTTTAAGACTCATAGAGGAAGAGAGCGGCCAGAGTTTCTGTCTCACAATTATTGTCACATCCCGAGATCAGCTCCGCCATAGCACGATATTGTCCGCTTTGGGCCCCCCTCTCTATCGTCATGGTTTTGTTTCTGTTAGCTCACGAACAATTTTCCAGTGGGTCAGCCATCCTGGGATTGCTCTAGCCCCAACTTTCTGTGAGTCCACATAAATCCCTTCAGCTTCAACACACAGGACCTCAACATGATGTTCCGGCGTGTGAGACATTTCCCATACGTGGCGTTGGAATTTCCGGCATATGGGAAGATTATGTATATTGCTTGGGATCATCACACATGGCGTTGGAATTTCCGGTGTGTGATGATGTAGTCTACGTGCATAGGACTTAGTATTGGAGCTACACATGACGGGATTCGTTCCGGTTTTCGAGGAATTCCGGGGCTGATCCTGTCAATTATAAATAAAACGTTAATGAGAGAGACTAGCTAGGCTACTTGAGATACCTTTGCAATCAATTATTCGTAATTAGCTTGCCAAAAAAAAGGGTATATTAGGCTGTTTTTTTCTGTGATAAAAAATGATATTTTATTATTGATACTAAAATGGGACCTGAGTTGAGAGAATTAAGCGAGTTTCTCTATACATAAGGGAGAAGTTGTCAAACTAAGCAGTAGCCTGCCCTCCCTCACCTCGCCAAGGCGATTACAGAGAACCTTTATCCTTGATAGAGTACCCTCATCATCATTATGATTATCACTATCCCTAAAACTAATAAGTCTTCTTCTTGTACATATCTTTGTGTGAGTTGAGTTTGTGCTATGATTCACATTATTCATTACGTTTTCCCATCCCATTACAATTTGGTTTGGTATCCGAGATTCCGGGTCAACCAAAGAAAGTCGTGACAGGAGATGAAGTAAACATGGACTTTTTTATAGGGTAATTTGCATTTGTGTTTTGGAAGAGTAATCACACATAATTTCGCGAAAGTCCTCTTGTTCTTATAATGTTAAAACTTGGCCCTCTGATAATAAGTCATGCGATCTTAACAAAGAAAGCAAAAGTTAAGAGAAAAGGTGTAAATATATATATACCTACTACATAACTACTACAATTTACGTTTCAAAACAGGATGAGTGATACAATATTACTGAGCTTTTGTAATTGATATATATATATATATATATATACAGAGAGCTTCCATTGAGGGATCCCTCAAATAAGCTTATTTGAGGGACACCCCTTGTAGGCCCCACTCTAGATTGTATTTCACTAATCCAAACCGTCTATTTTGTAGATACTCATTCAAAGATCATCTCTACAAAAAATCACTTGAATCCGATATCATTTGACCACTCAATTGAGTTATTGAAATTTTAGTACTTTCTGGAAGCACCGTATTTATTGATTTTGTAAGACACAATTGGATGTCAAAACGGTTTCCGATTTGTCTAATTTTTTGTAAGGATGATCTATGAATGAAGACCTAAAAAATAGATGGTTTGGATCATTGGGAAAAAAATTGTAGGGTACCCTAAAGGGCGTCCCTCAAATAAAATTATTTGAGGGATCCCTCAATAGATATATATATATATATATATATATGTGTGTGTGTGATTGAAATTTACTTCCTAAAGAACCTATTCAACTAGTAACCTTCACAAATGGGGGTTAGTTGGATTAGCCCACGCCTTTGAAGTGCTCCCAAGCAGTCTGAATTCAAGTTTCCATGATACCTGTGTATGTGAGTTTTTTCCTTCCCCTTCCTAACTTCGGCCCAAAAAAGAGAGAAGTAAACTTCATCATTATTATATTCCCCTTTAGCGACAATTCTGTATACATCGCAAGACATTTGGCTTTTGCCTTAGATTTCATAAATAAATAAAAAACCTGCCCATACATCAGAAGACACTTAGCTTTTATTTAGGGTTACAAGTAACCTCAGAACACTAGAGTTTCCACCCTTAGTTGAAATCAATGTGATAAACAGGCTGTTTGTTTGGAAAGAACAGCCCCCAGTGTCTCTCAGTCTCTTCTCCAGGTTTCTTATTCTCATTAAACATGGCAAACATATAAGTCTCTATGGGGACTCCAGGTCTCTTTGGCGTCCCTCCCTTCACGTGCTTGATCAAATTTGAGTTGTAAATTCTCGCATTCTCCTTCGTTGTCACTGTCCCATCCCCGCCAGCCGAGGGCCAACCAGTCTCTGATACGACGATTTTCAAAGAACCGCCTCCAGCCTTCCCTAATGCTGAGTAAGCCGCATCCAAGATTGCATCAAACAGGTTTTGATACCCTAGGCGCCCATCATTCACTACAACTGAGGGAGATGTAAAAAGAGCATACTCAAGTTTAATATCCTTGCGATCGCCAATGTAACTGAAATACGGGTACATGTTAAAGAGTAATGGAGATTTGTTTCGCACTAAGAAGCTGATGATCGGATCCAGAAATGGACGATAGTCCTGCCGGAATGAGCTCTCTGATGGAGGGTAGGATTTTCCAAGAATTACAGGGTAAACCGCAGTGGAGACTTTGATTTTGTTTGCAAGACCAGCCTTAGAAATTGCATTTTGAATTTTGTCCATTGCTGGGCCAACAAAGGGTGCTAGAGGACCCACGGCATCCACTTCATTTCCAACGGCAATGTATTTGAAATTAACATTGCCATAGCTTTGGACATTCTTTTTGATCCACTCATCTGCACTGGCTTGGCTAGAAGAAATGTCTTTAAGGCGCTCATTTTCTACACCTAGAATGAGCTCAATTGGGGAGCCTTGGAGGGCTTGGAGTGCGTCAAAGTTAGGAGCATAGAGCCTCATTCTTTGGATGTTGTATTGCTTGTAGAGAGCTATTACCTCTCTTGGTGGAGGTAAGTTGTCTCCAACTGTTCCATAACAAACACCAATACTTGCTTCTGCATATATATGTCAGTTTTTCTTACTTTCGCTTTATGAATAGAAATTTTATAGCATCCATATATGTTGAAAAAATTAAATTCATATATACATACAAGAGAAAAGCGAAAGCCTGTGGTTTGAAGTGGCTAATTAATTTAGAGTAATTTAGATTGTTTGTATCAAAATAAACAAAAGTATGCTAAGGCACTACAAACTTGGAAGTCATGCATATACAAGGTATACGTGAACATATATATCTATACTTTTCCAAGTTCCGGTGATGTGCATGTTTTACATTTATATCAAGTAAAAAATATATATATATATATATATAATAGAATTAAAGAAACAATCAACAATAATTTAAATACTAAGAAAAAGCACAAAATAGTATATTCCCATGTTTTTCTCTCTTCCTATTTCTTGTCTATGTGAGAAAGTAGACAACCTGTTGTGGCAAGAGTAGCCATTAGCAGACCACAAAGCAGCATTATGGAAACCATGGAAGGGCTTTTGCTAACTACATGTGCCTTGGCCATTGTGCAAATATTTGCAGGTCGAAAGTTGAAGTAAGCTGAGAAGGAAAGAGGCACTGCTTTTCCAAGTTCTGAGGTTCCTCTTTATAGATGGAGCCACAGACCCAAAGATGCACTCCATGGTAATTAAAAAATTCTGAGGTTCCCACTTTTCCAAGTTCTGAGGTTCCCTCTTTACCAAGAAATTACGAAATTTGGTACAGCTTGTAGAAAACGTTGCATTAGTTAGCACGGTACTGCTCGAAACAGACCCTATTGAACTTTTCTTCCACAAAAACAAGTGGTGGAGACTCAACTGTATCTGTGTTCATGATGTCTATGGTCTCTAACCATGTCTCAATTTGTAGGCTCCACTCTCCATCACTAATGTGCATGTAGACTATGCAAAATTGAAGCTTTTAATTTAGACAAACGTTTCTATATGTGCAAACTATTTCATAGAACACCATATACTCTATGCATATAGATGTACAGATTTTGATTTGTTCCCTCATATAGTATAAGAGTATACGGAGGGCACATATGGTGTCTATGATTGAATTGGATTGAATAGCTCACTAGATTTAAGATGTATATGTTGAAGGAAGAAATTGAGGCAAACTTCCAAATCTTGTACAAATTGAAGGTATTGGGCCAATGATAATCCCCACATATTTGTGAGAATGTGAAGGTAAAAAGTTTCACATTGGAAAGTTGAGAAACCTAGAAAGGGCTTATAAGGAGTTGGGCTACTCCCCGCATAGTCAATTGGTTTTGGGGTGGAACCTTAACTTCCTTCATGGTATCAAAACGGGTTAGCCCACGTGTGAAAGCCCAACGGCCACATGTGCTCCACATCACCCAATATGTGTTCACGTGCTAGGCTTGAAAATTCGCCACACATGCGGGGGCGTGTGAGCATGTGAAGGTAAAAAGTCCCACATTGGAAAGTTGAGAAACCTAGCAATGGCTTATAAGGAGTTGGGCTACTCCCCCCATTGCCAATTGGTTTTGGGCTGAATGTTTACCCTTACCCAACATGCGGTGTTCCAATGTGGGACTTATATTTTTCAACAATATACACCTTATAACTAATCCCTTTTAATGCCCACACAATGAAAAATCCTTCAATTCTACCTTCATTTCTGACTTCAACATAACTTAAATCTTGTGAGTTATAAATTTCAATCCAATTTTAAGCACCAAACATGACCGTAGGGTTTTACGTGTTTATATAGCTGTAGAGTGTTATTTGTTGGGTGAGGATGCATTAATTGTGGAGTTTTTGGCAATACAAAAAAGCAATTTTCAAGTTTAATACTAGAATGAGAAAATCTATACAATCAGAGAAATTCAATGGACCAAAACTGATAACAAAAATTTCTGGAATAGATCAAATAGTCAAGCAAGCCATGACTATTTGTAACACAAATAAGAAAGAAAAACTCTAAGCACTATAAGTTGCATTGACTGACTTCATAGACTTGAATTAATGGTCCAGTCCAGGAGTATATATGTTGCTCCTTTCTTACGTTTATTTTGTTATTATTTTGTTTCTACCCAGAACATGTTTCAAATAATTCTGAATATATGGATTATTATGGAACCTCATGGGCTGGAATCTAATAAAAAATGAGAATCTTCTGGATTGGTTGCTGATAAATTATGCGATCGATCATATAGCATTTGTATTCTCCAAGGCAAATAATTGAGTGAAACTTGTAAAAGACCTCTTAATTTGTATATTGTTTGCAGGAAATTTGTATAAACTCCAAGGCAAATAAAGTTGCACGCGTACGCGACCATCCTATGAATTAATCTACGAATCAAGCAAAAACTTACCTTAAATACAAGTCTCTGCAACTAAGGAGATGCCTTCATCAAAGAAGATAATTGACTAAGACCCCACTGATTATCCACAAGGAAAAAAGATATTATAAATATAAATATAGTAAATTTGGCTTACACCCTTCAAATTCAATTTGCCGTACCTAAAACCCTTCACTTTTTGTTCCTATAAATAATACCCAATTTGTATAAGTAAAAACGCATGACTAGGATCCAACTCAGCAAGTTACCTAATTAAGCATAAAATCTGATTTATTGTACTTTTCAGATTCCAAAAATACCCCCAACTAAGCCATTATTGCATTTTGTATATTAATGTAGGAATCAATATGGAAACAGTTTTTAATTGGATTGTATATAATGACAGATGTTGAATTTGGAAAGATCTCCAAATGGTTGTAATGGATGTAGGAATTAATTTTGAAACATTTAAAAAAAAATTAACAATAAATTCAAATTTGGGTAATCGGTTTGTTTAATAAAATGTTTATGTTATTTTCTTTTTATGAATTATACATGACTAATAATCCACTTTATAATTATTTATGAATAAAACTGTACATAACTAATTATGTTGAAAAAATAATGTACCTATTACTTGTTTGTTTTATGAAAAATATAATTTACCTAGTGACTATATTTTATAATGTGCCTATATTTTATATAAATTATTGTGTACCTATTTTTAATTATGAAAAATATACGCAATTACAAAGTAACTGACTTTGTTTTTTTTTTTTTGTGGTAAATAATATACCTATATTTTATATGTATATATTTATATTATATTTTTCATAGGTATATTATTGGATATGTAATTTACAGATTTTTTTGTTTTTTGGTTTGAAATTTTAGGGGGCGAGATGTGAGAGGGAATGCCAACTAAGGGCCAGTTTGGTATTGCTGTGCTGTGAAAATAATCGCTGTCAGATTTGCTGTGAGAGAAATCAGCTGTGAGAGAAATCAGTTTGGCGTTTGGTAAAATTTTTGTTAAAAGTGTTGTTGGTATTAAATTACGTATAATCAGAAAATGATTGCCGCATAATCATTAAACCCAGCGCCTCTTCGAAACTGATTCCTAAATAATCAGAAAATGAAAGCACCTCATTAGCTGCTTTCCCTTATAGCTTTCTCTCACAGCAATTTTTAACAATAAGTGATTTTCTCACAGTTTACCAAACGGGTTGAGTTTCTCAAAATTTTTTTAAAATCACTTATTACCCCAAATAAGCAATGCCAAACTAGCACTAAAAGAAATGGGGTGATTGATATGCTATTAATAGGGAGTATATTAATTACAATTATGGCAGCTAATGAAATGCTTGAAATAAATTATAAATAAAATATGAAGTTTAGTGGCAACGATGTAAAAACATAGAAATACTACGACCTCTTATATCCTACTGGTCATTTAAATTTGAAATTGGGTTTTACACATAGATTTATAGAGTGATGGGTATATGTCTAGGAAATAGAAAATATAGGGATCTATATTGGACAAGCCCATATAAAATACTAACCACAAATTGAATATCCATCATGAGAGTTTCTAACTGAGAAAGATAACATGAAAGTTGCAACCAGCTATTGGGTCATGACTCATGACAGTCACGTAAAAAAAAAGTAGTTCTCATTCATTGATATCACATATTTGGAAAGAAAAAGAAAAGAAAAAGACACATATCTAAAATTAAAGTGATTTTCTCAACAAGAAAAAAAGAAAATCATGTGATATGATAATTGCTTACAAAAACCTTTTGTTTTATCTGTGCCTGTGATCGCCCTTGGGAATATGTCTAGGCCCAAATCGCCCTTGGGAATGTGCATGTGATCCCGGTTTTTGCCTCACTCCTCATTTCATATGGACAGAATTTGGATGGGCAAAACCTTTTAGAATTTAGAAACGACGGATGAACCAATTCACAACAATTATCCTTCGCAAAACTTACTCACCTAACAAGAAATATCCGACTAACTTTATATTTTCCTTTCCGAGTTGGGAAAGGATTAAGCCTCTATATATTTGGCTATTTAGTCAAATAATATGGGTAGAATATTTTCAAATTGTATTTCATTTTCCAAAAGGAGGTATTTATAATACAATGATGTAACCCTAGTAGGGTCAAAGTAGAAAACAAGATAAAATTCTAATTATACAATATAAGTACAAAACGAAAAAAATAGAGTCCTAATAGACTAGGAAATAAATATCCTAATTAAGCTAGGATCTCGCTAACACTCCTCCTCAAGTTGGAGCAAAGATGTCATGCATGTCCAACTTGTCAAGCGAGTTGAGAAATATCGTAGTACACAGCTTTCTTAAAAATATCTGCCAGTTGATACTCGGATGATATAAACGGAAAAGAAAAATTTTCAGCATCCAACTTTAACAAAATGTCGATCAACTTCCACGTGCTTTGTACGTTCATGTTGCACAGGGTTATGCACAATTGCAATTGCGGATTTATTATCACAATACAAATCCATGGGTTTCTAGGGTCCAAACCCAAGATCTTTCAACAATCTTCTCAACCATAGTAACTCGCACACACCTTGAGTCATCCCACGTACGGTACTCGGCCTCGGCACTAAACCTAGACACCACTATTTTTTTTTTACTCCTATAAGTAAAAAATTACCACCAACAAATGTGAAATACTCAGACGTAGAATGTATATGTGAGCATCATTTAGATACATGTGATGTGATACATGACAGCCTATTTAGTGCAGTTTTATTGGTAGGGCCAGACATAGAAGCTACAATCCGTATTGCTTACGCTTCACTTCCAAATTTCATGATGTTAATTAAGACTATAAATTTAATGGCATGCGATGAGATGGTATTTGTTCTCATCCTTGACAATTTGTATGTGGAAAAATGAGACTCAAAGTTTGGTACATTGCATATATTGCCGACTTACCTCAGGAGACATGATGACAAACATTGTATTAACATCGTTTCACTCAATTACACAAAAACATATCCTTCCCCACGATCTAAACAATAAAAAGTAACTATTAATCAATTCCGTAAAATATATAAGAGCATCTCTTACCGATATGTTAAACTATCATGTGGAGTTCCAACGGTAAAAATGGAAGCACAATTTTTTTCCAACCAAACAGTTTATTCTTAGCTGGAAATGAAGGCTGAAACTATAAACAGTCTATTCTTCTTGTTTTACAAAACATGTTGGCTTTATTAATACTTTATTATAAAATAACTCAAATATACCTTATTATGATCCAATACGATGCTTGATTTAACAAATATTTCAAACCCTAAACCCTAAACCCTAAACCTAAATTACTTCTTAAAACCAACTCTAGGGATTGTTTCCCTCATCTTTGTCTTGAAAGAGGAAAAATAAAAAATTCAGTCAACTTACTTAAGCAGTAAGGTGGACGTGAGCTTCGAGAAAGGTATGCTTCTCTCTTTGACCCTTTCCTCAACCGCATCGGTTCCTATTATTCAATTGCTACGTACGTACCCGGGCCTCAAAGGCAAAGCCAATAGAAATTTTAGCCAAGCCAATCCAATATTCCTGCAGAACTTGAAAATTTGGAATATTATAGGGTTCTGATACAAAACCAATACAATTATTTGACGAACTTCCAGTTAGGATTTGGATACACCATCGGTGCTCATCAATAAAAAAACAGAAGAAGAAGAGCATGTATTAATCCGTTAATTTCTAGTTCAACATCGGTGCTCATCTTGTTAATTTTATAATTTATTTTTGTCTTCCATGATAAAGGAATGAATTATAATGGAACAGATGATATAGTGGTTGAGGAAGATTGGGATAAAATTGGAAGATAAATGTCAAATTCTATTATCTATCATCATTATACCATTTGAATATTAGTTTTTTTTTTTTTTTTCAGAGAATCGCGATAGGATTTTATTGATAGGAAGCATAACTAGTACAAAAACCGGCGGGGATTAGGGAAGTTTCTCTACACATACGGGCTCGGTCTTCGGTATAATTGAGTAGCCTCACCCGCTCAACTGCAAACAGGAGCAGGAAACTAACCATTGGTAGAGTACCTTCCGCAGTCCCCCTAAGATCATATACCCGTAAAAACTACTTATTAGGTTATCTCCAGCCATGGGCTAAAAAATAATTTGGCCAAATTTGGCCCTCTAGCCCTCTAACCAGGCTAATTATAGCCCAGCTTTGGCCAAGACCAAATTTTTTTGTGGGCCCCATGCATGTGCTTTTTAAGAAGAGAAATTATCAAGTGTGGGCAAGAGCACGAAACATCTCGTGCAAATGCATATCCAACATCCAATATTAAAGGCGTGCTGACGTTAGCTAGCCATTAGGATTTTTTTTTTTTTCCAAAATAGCCTTTTTAAAATGTTATCAACGTATATGTGTCATATATGGAATATTGTCTCTAAATAGTAGTTTAATTAAATTAAACAGTACATAGTTGTGGAATGTATGAGTTTTGTACCATAGTTTTTCTCAAAATAATAAAATATGAAGAACCCTGAAATATAGCCTTACATGTCTGGAGACGGAAAAATTTAGCCTTACACTATTATTTAAAAAATTAATATTTTGGAGGACTAAATTTATAGCCCCGAACTACATTTAGCTCTATGACTAGAGATGGCCTTACAATCCTCAAATAAAACATCAACTAAAAAATCTGGAGGTTCCTCGAACCAAGAGATGATCACTCCAATATGTAAAGTGACGTGAGCAATGTGGTGAGCAGCCTCATTTGCAATCCGGCGAACATGGATAAAGCCTTCTCCAATGATTTGTGACAACAAAAACTTAGAATCCTCTAAACTAGTTATTGTAAATGGTTACCTATTGGTTATCTTATATAACACATGTCAAACTTAGAAATAGGTGGTTAAGAGTATTGGTTATTTGGCATTGGTAAATACTCTTAACCACTTCGCTCCTGATTTTTTAATATCATCATTCCAAAGAGTTCTTTGGTGTGGTGAAGTTGGATGTTGCATCCTTTGTACAATTTGGTGAGAGCTCAATAAGATTGGTCTTCAAGGGTATGAACATATTTCCTCTCTCCTCTTACTGATAAGTCCATAAATTTACACATTTATGTACTCTTTATACTTAGTTTTTGTAGGAGAATTTGATTTAAAAAGGACTTATTACTTTGTTTTCTCAATTTTCAGCTTCCCAGAGCAAGTAATTTGTTTTCAATGGAAAAATGACATTTTGGTGGAGTTTTAGTACGAGACCAATTGGAGATGAAAGCCAAGACCTTGAAGATGATTGTGGAATTTTTCTAGAATTTTCGGAGCAGCCAATGAGAGCAGTCTTTGAAGTTAAGTCAGCACAAGGTGCAATCCCGTCAAAACTGTGCTGCTGTGGAAGAATGAGTATTTGAAGACTTTCCTGATTTTTCCTCAAGGCGTGTGATATATGGATGGAAAGATAAGACAAAAATCTACACTTTACATATTTTTGCCGAATTTTCTTGGAGGAGGAACAACCCTAAACGTGCCTGCAAAGTAACTGATGTGTTATCCCAGTCCAAGTAGGAAGAGGAGTCAATTACTTACCCATTTTGGATTTATGTTCTAATTAGGTTTTTCTTTAATCTTAGGCTGCTGTAAAAGCCCAGCTAGGGTAGGAATAGACGTGGGGGTGTTTTATTTAAGCATGAGAAACAACTCCCTGAGAGACATGCAAAGACTAGGAGAAATTGGAAACACCGGAAGAGTACCGCTATTGGCTAAATTTGATTGTTTCTTCCTTATGTTTTTGCTTATGATTATGTGTAACTAATTTTCTCTTGCCAAGGCATGATGTAGCCCTAGTATGATAATCTAGTTTTCTTATTTTACCTATCTATTGATTGCCGTTTGATGTTGGATTCTTAATCACTGTGCGTAATAACTTGGTTTCTTATCTTGATGCTTGATCACCATCTAGCACTACTACATTTTAGGCCTTGCGCAACGAAGGAAAGTTCGTCGCGCAAAGATGACTTTAGTCGCACATAATTATGCGCGACAGAAGTTTCGTCCCGCATTATTCGTCGCGCAAAGATCGTGAAGAAAGACTTTGCGCGACAAATTTACTTCCCTCGTCGCGCAAAAAAGTGCGACGTAGCACCTTAGTTACAAAAAACGTTTGGGGACGACCCAAACGTCCGATGCACAAATGTTTGCGAGACGAAAGGCTGTTCGTCGCACCAAGACTGCGCGACGGACGGTTTCGTCACCCGAGATTCGTGAAATTTGCGCGACAAAAAATCCTTCATCGCCCATTTACTCTTTGAGCGACGAAATACATTGTCGCGCATACACATTTCGCGTGACGAAAGACTTCATTGTGCATGATTAAATTAAGTGTATTTAAAAATTATTTTTCAACGTTTTTTTTAAAAGTGATTTTATGCGACGATATACATTTCATCACGCAAAATTAATACATATTATATAAAATATAAAATAAATATATTTTTTTAAATTTTGTAAAAAAATAAATTTGATTTTTTTTAATTAAAATGAAATTGCAATAAAAAGATTAATCGTAAAGAAAAACATTTATTATATAAAATAAAATAAATGTATACAAGAGAAATATTTTAAAAATAATTATGAAAATAAAAAACTAATCAAATAATGTTCCAAAATCTACTTGGTCGTCTGCCACATGCAGCTCGGAGGTCTGGGCATCTACAGGGGCCGTGGTCTGCTGGGGATGCTCGAGGTGGACGGGCTCGGAGGTCGGCGCACCAAACTTCGGGATTGGAATGCTGGACCGCGCAAGGGACTGCAAAATCACCGACATTTGACCCTCAAGCTCGGCAACCCGCGATGTCAAAACAGTCACCTGACTGTTTGCCTGCGACGATGACCGCGGTCGAGGTTCCCTCTGTCGGGCATTCCCCATCCCCCTACAATATGTTCTCGGCCTCCTCCCGAGAGTCTGATCCAACGTCTGCTTCAAAATCTGAAATCCAGCATCCTGTGGAGGATCCACAGACTCCTGAATAACCAACTGGCTCCTCTCCACCATCGTCGTCTGTTTAACATTACATAAAATATAAACTAAAACATGCATATAAATTGAATGCGTAACATAAGAATTAAAATTAAATAATACTTACATAAAGGGACTCGGCCAACTCATTCCCAGGTCGAACATAAACGTCACCAAAGGCGTCGATCTCTGGGAATTTTGACCCCCCCCCTAAATTGAACAAGAGAAGAAAAATATTAGTATGAACAAAATAAATTAATAATAATGACGTATTAAAAATTAAATATAAATTATATTATTCTTACCTGTCGCCGTGCATCCATCCTATATGAGAAGGGCCTGGAGCCGAAATGGTGGAGAAGAGTCTTCTTCTTCCTATTGCCCTGATTCACTTGGGCTTTATTCTGTTATACAAAAAATAAAACGTATTAGTTGAAATATAAATAAATTAAATAATAATGACATATAAAAAATGAAATAAACATTAATAAGAAATATGTAATAATTAAACAAATATTATTTAAAAAATACCACATAATCGGGCGCCTAAAAATGAGTGCAGAGCCACGTCCAACTATCCTCCCGCTCCTCAAGCTCCTTCGGGCAACCCACCTGAAGAGCGACTTGCGGATCATCAAACGCCTCAAAATGGTAGTGCAAGTCGCTCTTCCACTGCTTGTACCTCTCACCGAAGAGTCTGTTGACGTACGCCAACGACTCCTCGTCGAGGTCCTCTAAGTTGTAGTTCGTCTGCAATAAATTAATTACACATTAAGTAATAGAAATATATAAAGTTTGAAAGAAAAATAATTAAAAGGTAGGATACATACCGACAACTGGCCGCGAACCTGCATCTTGATCTCATCAGGCATGACTTTCCAAGACTTCCATTGCATCGGGCAATGGGTCCGAACGACGTGGCCAATGTTGTGGGCCAAGGAGCTATGCAACTCCGCCGCCGGTGCAGCCTGATGGCGCTCGTCGTATCCGATGCTGATACGTCTGTTGGTCACCCGGGTGACCTTCACCGTCTTCAACTGCCAACACGGCCCTCGGGTGTTCCTCTTGGCTACAAAAAGATATGACAATACTGTTAAATAAATAAAAAATTTAACTATAAAATTCCCAATTAAAATTTTTTTAAAAATAACTACAGTTGAAGGATATATATACCTGGCTGTGCCCCCGAGGCACCAGTAGCGTTCGTCGATGTGGTGTCGGTGGTGCTGGCGGGCTGGTGCCGCCACCTAGCGCTAACAGGTTGCACCACCGATGAAGCTAATGATGCAGGCGCCGGGGGCTCTGAACTCGATGTAGTCATCATCGCCCTACGACGTCTAATCAAGTCTGACATCTGCACAATTTCATTAATACACATACAAATTAATCAAATTTAAGAATATATACTTAAGCACATACAATGTCATTAAGAAATTGAACTAATTAATTAAAAGCATAGTTTGACCTAGGGTTTGCGATTTCGGAGTATCCGAGACTCCGATCCACGATCCGTCGAATTCTGAATGATCCTATAAATACATGGTACAACATACATGAGTTTGAGTTCAATCCAACGGTCCGAACATAGCAAACCCGGAAATCGCAAAATAGGAAAAATCCGTTCGAGACTCAAATGGTAACCAAATTCCAATCCGAACACACAAACACGCTGGTGACAACTAGGGGATTGCACTGGGACCCAATGCCCAATGCTACAGCATCCGACGCGCCACCACACGCGTCGGCAGCGCGTGGGTGCCCAAAGCGATAACAATCGCTTGAAAATCCTAAAAATTAAGGGCCAAGGTTCCTACCCTAGGTTCAAAACATCAATTGGAGGCACTTTTGTTCTCGGACCTACCCCGAAAAATGGCCGGAAGTGGTCGGAATTTCAATTTAAAAACCAGCCGATACCTAGGGTTTCAAACCACCACCCTAGGCAAACAATCAATGAAATCCTAACCAACCATCAACTAAAGCATCAAAAATAGTCCAGAAAGCATACCTCAATTGCCGGATTTGGTGCCCGGAGGAGAGAGAACAACGTCGGCGAAGATTCGGTGAAAACCGAGCAAATCATGGCGGCAGGATGGACGGGGACGGCGGGGAAGCTCCGGGGTTCGAGGGTTGTGGCGGCCGGGTCTGAATTGGGCCGGAGTAGGGGCTGAGGTGACGGCGGAGGGTGAGAGAGGGTTTAGGGCAGATTTGAGAAACTGGGGAAGAAGGAGAAGCTCGCGAGTTTCAGAAAAATCACTTAAATGCGTCACGCAAAATCACTTAAATGAATTTTGCGCGACGAAATTAAAAACATTTCTGTCGCGCAATGTTGCCACTCCGCCAAAATTTCGGATTAGGGTTTAGGATTTGCCCATTTTGTGCGACGAAGAATAATATACGTCGCGCAAGGTTCTGAAATTATCCACTTTGCGCGACGGAAATCTCTTATTTCATTGCTCAAGTTTGTCCATCCGCCCAAATTTTGGGATTCCATTTTGCGCGGGGAGTTAAATTGAATGATTTTGCACGATGAAAGGTTCATTCGTCGCGCAATTCCTGATTTGCCAAAAAATTTACTAAGTGTTGGGGCGGAGGGGCTGAAATTGTTACTGAGATTGCGTGACGAATGGTGAGTTAATTCGTCGCGCAAGTGTTTTTTAGGGTGCCTTTGTTCTAAGTGAGATTGCGCAACGAAGGGAAACTTGTTACGTCGCGCAAGCCTTTGTTCTGTGCACTTTGCGCGACAAATAAATGTACTTTCGTCACGCAAACCCATCCCCTTATACCCTAAACCCTAAACCCTAAACCCTAACTCCTAAACTAGTTTCAATGATCCAACCGGTAATCTTGTTTTTTTATACTTCGAGATCGTATACGTCGAAAATCGGAAAAAATGAACATTCAGAGATTAAGTAACTGGACAAAACTTTTCGACGATTATAAAGAAAAGTCCCGATTTAACGGTTATTTTAACTCCGATTTTGAAATTTTTTTACAGTTGTATATCTTGACCCTATATGAATACAAAGACTGAATTCGATCTTCAATTTAAGATATTTACAGTACGGGACATCACATAATCTTATGTTACGTTGAAGGAAAGTATAAATAAACTCTTCATCGTTGGTGAATATTGTGTTTTGATGGCATACACATTCTATGAAACTAGTTTCAGTAATCCAGCCGTCAAACTTGTTTGTTTATATTTCTAGATCATAGACCCCAAAAATCAGGAAAAAAAAAAACATTCAAAGATCAAGTAACGGGACAAAACTTTTCGACGGTTATAAACGAAAAGTCATGATTTAACGGTTATTTTGACTCCGATTTTGATATTTTTAACAGCTACACTCCTTGACCCTATATGAATACAATGAACTAATTCGATCGTCAATTTCAAATATATACATGTGTATATATCAAAAATATTTATATATATGTTTGCGTGACGAGAGTGCTTGTTTCGTCTCCCAAAACATAATTGCGCGACGGAGATCTTTGTCGCACAAAATTTGAAGTTTACGCGACGAGTAACTTCTCCGTCACGCAAAATTTGAAGTTTACGAGACGGATAACTTCTCCGTCTCGCAAAAGATGCGCAATGATAGCTTCTTCGTCGCGCAAGGTTATTTTCATATTTGTCATTTTCTTACTATCTATTATCTATAAAATAAATCCCTGCAATTTTTATACATGTAGACATAGAATTAAACTGAATTATTGATCATTACATATAATTCAATTAAGATATTGTATGAAAGTATGATTTATTCTATTCTCTTTTGATTTGAGAATTGAATGATTTTTGGTCTATCTTATTTTCTTTTTATTCATTTTTTCTCTTCTATGAATAAAAACATATTTATAATAATTAAATAATGATCAATAATTCAGTGTATAAATATATGGTTATATATATTTTATTAAATTATCGGCGAACGACGGGAATTGAACCCGCGCATGGTGGATTCACAATCCACTGCCTTGATCCACTTGGCTACATCCGCCCCTTGTACTATTACAAATATTTACACCATTTATCATTACTTGTAAGATAAAATACAACATAAAATAATAAAATAAACTGAAACTTTTAATATTTTAATTAAATTTTGTAGTAAATTAACTAAAAAAAATATAGAACAATATAGTAAAGTTAAGTAGTAAATAAAAAAAAAAATACTAAATAGTAAAGGAGCAATAACAAACCTCTTGATATAACAAGAAATTTATTATTGCTCCTTTACTTTCTTCCGTGAAATTGGTTAACAGGGTCTTGCATCTTCCTATATCTCCCCAATTCTCTTTCTTGTTTATGATTTACATTTTTTAAAAGTGTTTAGTCAAAATAAATTTAAAAATTGTTATTAAAATAATTTGGATATATTGATTTACCAATGGTTTATAACTACATTTATTTTAATAATGTTTCATTTCTCCACATATATAATGTTTGGATATAACAACTACATATATTCAAACATTTGCATTACACAAAATATGTCCACTAACATAATAAAATTACAAAAAAATTCATTATTCATCATCTGAACTATAATAACTTTCGTTATCGTCGCTATCATCACTTTCGGTCTCCCAATCCTCCTCCTCCTTCCTCTATAACTACATCATCGTCGTTGCTTGGGCCCACTGCAACATCGTATCATGGTAGATCACCGAGGTCAATTGTAATTGACTGAATCGGTATTTCGATTGAAGACACTCCCTGTATTTGAAATGGTTCTTGTATAACATTTGTATCTCGAAGTGTTTCTGCATCATTTTCCATTGAAGATTCTAAACGTTGGTCAGCCACATTGTCGATGTCGTTGTCAGTTGGGTCTAGTTCTGGTATAGCATACACGTTCCTATGATCCATCTTCTGAACAACGTTCCAACCACTCTCGGCTTTAGGGTCATCTAGATACACAATTTGTGTTGCCATGTTTGCCAAAATATAAGGGTCGTCATCATACCAAGTTCTGTTAATGTTCACAGATAGTAAGCCATGATCAATTTTAACACTTCCCGGCCTATTTGGGTTGGTGTCAAACCATTGACACTTAAACATGATCACTTGGTATCGATCTTTGTAAAGTAATTGCACGACAGTTGTGAGTTTACCATAGAAATCAATGTCCGTACTTTCGCCTCCACCTGGGACATAGACACCGCTGTTTTGCGTACACAACTTGTCATCTCGTGCAACCCCCAAAAATTTGACGCCGTTAACATTACAACCTGAGAACAATTCAGCGCGAATTGGGCCAAACCCCAAGTTATATAACTCATCACTGTAAGTGGGGGAATTCGATGATTTCAACTTATTCACCTAATATTATACAAAACCATTCACAGTTAGTATGACAAAATTAAATTCTACAATTTATATTTCTCAAATAACAAACACTATAACTTACAGAATCCAAAAACCATTGTGGAAACAATTCGCAGTGTTTCTGGGCAACCAAATGTGATGGATGTTCTCGCTTCATCATTTCTTCATGCATATAACTACGCCATGATCTCATCACAATTGTTCAGTACGAACCAATGCGCTACCTCCATGTCATTTCTAGAAAACGACTCTCTCGTCCAGGATCTCCAAACGGTAGGGCCCTTTAGGCAAAAACAGAAAGTTTTTCATTTCTCATACTCCGTCATTATTGCGCTGGATGAGTGAAACCGTTCCACATTTTAAATACATTCCACAAAAAGTAAGTGACTCATATTGAATCCAAGCCTCTATAATTGATCCTTCGGGCTTCGCCCTGCCAAAATAAAACAATATGATACAAATTAGCAAGCATGTGATAATGATGCATACACAAACGATAAGGATTATATACCTTTCTATTGGATACATCCAGCGATAGTTGACAGGACCAGCAAGCAATGCCTCTTCTGGCAAGTGAACCATCACGTGCATCATACTTGTGAAGAAAGCTGGAGGAAATATCATCTCAAACTTGCATAGGACTTGGACAATGTCATGGCGCAATTGAAACATGTCCGTCTTCCGGCAATTGGGAAAAAAATCTGGACAACAAAATGATTGGCTTCACTACATTTTCCGGCAATAGGTGTCGAATACCCACAGGAAGTAGGTGTTGCATAAACACACGGCAGTCATGGCTCTTAAGTCCAGCAAATTTACCCCTGTCAACATTCACACAACGTGCGATATTAGAAGCATACCTATCGGGAAACTTTACAGACGATACAAACTTTAGAAACTATTTCTTGTCATTCGATTTCATAGAAAAGAATGCAAGATCCTTTCTAGCTTTATCACTGTCCCTATTCATCCATAAACCCCTTCGTATGCCCATTCTTTCCAAATCAAGACGAGCTTTGATCGTGTCCTTTGTCTTACCCTCGATATCTAGAATCGTGCCCACCAATGTGTTGAATACATTTTTCTCAACATGCATCACATCTAGATTGTGCCTCAATTTGAGTTTCGACCAATATGGGAGCTCAAAAAACATAGGCTTGTGCGTCCAGTTCATATGTGTAGAAGGTCTGATTCGACTAACTGTTTTCCCGAACGGAGCAAAATCCAAACGGTTAAGCTGGTCCAATATCTCATCACCGGACCATTCTCTATGTCTGAGGCAATTCACGGTGTTCCCTTCGGACTCTTTATCTTTTTCCCGCCACTCGTGGTCCCATGGCAACCATCTCCGATGACCAAGGTAACAAACCTTTCCAGCGTGCCAAACAAAAGTTACATCTTCCTTGCATACAGGACATGCCATATAACCCTATGTGCTCCACCCAGAAACCATTGCATATGCTGGGAAATCATTCACAGTCCACATAACTGCTGCCCGCAAATTGAACATCTTCCCAGTTGATTTATCGTACGTGCGAACACCATTTGTCCATAAATCCTTCAGCTCATCAACCAGCGGCCTTAAGTAAACATCGATTGACTTGCTAGGATCTTCAGTTATCAAAACAATCATCATGTATTATTTTTTCATGCATTTCCAAGTGCTGTGGTGTTGGTTTAGAACCCCATACGGATTGAATTCATCAGTGGCAAGTCCCAATCTAACATTTCGGGGATCAGCAGAAAAATCGGGGAACGTTCGATCGAACTCTTTCCATGCCTCCCCATCACATCATCGTCTACCCATTTTTCCTTATGCCATCTCATGTCTGTGGTAGTATGCGTCGACATATACAATCGCTACAGTCTAGGTTTCAGGGGCAGATAACGCATGACTTTTTTAGGGATCTTAGTTGTTCTATTCTGATATGTCATTTTGAACCTCGACTCATTGCATATAGGGCATGTATCCAACGTTTCATGCTCTTTGTAGAATAACATGCAATCATTTTGGAAAGCGTGAATTTTTTCATAACCCAATCCCAGACCATTCAACACCTTCTGCACGTGTTTATGGTCTTTCGGCAAACAATTGTCCGTCAGAAGCATTCTCTTGAAAACCCCCAAAAAGTAATTGAAACACAGGTTTGACATACGATACTTTATTTTTCCGTGCATTAGCTCCACAATAGCCGTGATAACGGAAAAGCTCTCGCACCTCGGGTATAACTCTTGGTTGGCATTTTTTAACAATTTTTCATATTGTTCAAACTCCGCACTGTCTATTGGTGTAGGCACGTCATCTTCCTCTTCTTGATTGATGTTGGTCGATGCAAATGGAAATGCATCCTGTATAATATCCATGACTTGATCATTATGATCCACAATAGTTCAACATTGTCCACTCTTGTGGCATTTGAATAGGAAGCATGGTCTAATTGTTCCCCGTAAAGGTTCCAAATGCTATATGTCTCAATCATTCCATTCCTTACTAAATAAAATTCAACATTTTCAATTGTCTCCCACAACGTGTTATTACACCTTCTACAAGGACAACGGATTCTAGTTGCACCCGGGTTGTGTCTACGTGCAAACTCAATAAAATCCTCAATTCCATCCAAGTATTCGTCTGCGCATCTGTTCGGGTTCTGTATCCACCTTCTGTCCATAATTCCTGTAATCAGAATCACAACACAACAATCACAACAACTTCATACGCAATTATAATGTCACCTTATGCCTCCGGTAAGGGCCCTATCCCATTCGGGAATGCATAGTCCTGGCACATAACCTATGGCTACATGAGATTAGACTTTGACGTGGATGAATTTCGCCAGCATCTCGATACAGTTCTTGAGGTGGTCATAGGTATAAATACCTACGTACCACCCGAAGAACATACCGAGATGACAACGAAATCTCCAGAATCGAAACCTAATCCTGTAGCCGTAGATTACGTGACAACACTATACATTACCAAACTGTCCAAATAATAGGACAATTCAAGAATTAATTGGACCACAGTCATGCTTTACGCATCCATGCACGAAATCCAACTAATCTCGAACGGGAAACTAAGTGTTACTAAAAAATAATAATAAAAGTACGAAGTTAATTGAAATTAACTTCGTACATCACAACACATTGTGCTATGACATGCACAATTTAACAATATAATATAAACATAATTTCACAACAAAAAATATAAATATAACAAACTAAGTTCAACATAATATAAATAATTTAATATAAAATGAATAACATACCTTCTCAATCGTTCTCCACAATCGCAAATTACAAATGCCTATAATGAGAACAAAATTAATACCGTTAGTACGAATTTACATTAATACTTTTAAACAAACGATAAATAATACTTCCCCAATGAGCGTATTGAATTCCCAGCGAAGACAGCAGCGCAACACAACATAGACAGATTTTTTAAAAATTTCTTTGTAATATGACTCTGCAATGGTGGAATGCAGATATGTAGAAGAAGGAGTTTGTGTGACAAAGTATCATTTTCATCACGCAAAATATCATCGCGCAAAACAACATTTTTGTCACATAAAATAACATTTTTTCGTCCCGCAAAGACCTGTCAACATCGGAATTTTGCGGGATGAAAAAATATCCTTCGTTGCGCAAACCCTAAACGGCATCGCGCATACGCAAATTTCCATCGCCCGAGAACTTGCCGACAACACAATTTGCGCGACGAACCATATGTCTGTCGCGCAAACATTTGCCACCAAAAAATACCCTTTTTCGTCGCATAAAATAACCTTTTTCGTGGCGCAAAGACCTTTCAACATCGGAATTTTGCGCAACGACAAAATATCCGTCGCGCAAACCCTAAACTCCATCGCCCATACGCAAATTTCCGTCGCCCGAGAACTTGCCGACATCACACTTTGCGCGACGAACCCTATATCCGTCACGCAAGCATTTGCCGCCAAAAAATCCATATCGCAGTTTCTCCTGTCCACTTTTACGCGACGAAATCTATAACCGTCGCAGCAGTATATCTTGCGCAACGAACTATATCGTTGCGCAAATGTATGGCGCCAAAAAAAAATTACCCGGGTTTTCCTTCCCCACTTTGCACGACAATTCGTTTGTTTGTCGTGCTAAGCATCTTTGCGCGACCAAATATTTCGTGGCGCAAGATTTTGTAGTATTGCGCGACGAATTTGTTCTTCCGTTGCATTAGTGATTTTTGCGCGACGAATTTGGCTTCGTCGCGCAAAGTCTCGTCGCGCAAATAGTAAAATGTAGTAGTGTGTAGACTTTTAATTGAGTTAATCGAATGCAAATTAGAGTAAATACCATACTTAATTTGAGGCTTGCTTCTTGTGATTGGGATTTGTAATTCGTCTAGGGTAAATACCATACTCCTAGGGTTTACATGCTTGTTTGAGGTTTTCACTAATCTTAATGAGTTTCTATGTGTTGATATTTGACCTAAATACCATAGGCGAATTGCATGTAGGAATATACGAGTTAGCCTAAATACCATAGGTAATTCATGAAAAAGGAAAACTAAGCGGTGACATCAAATGGTTAGTTAATAGGTAGGTGAATAAGAGGCTAAATCAGATTACTAGTGGTGAATTCATTGTCCTAGTGCTTTAATCAATTTGAATTTCTCATCTTGTGTTTCGTGACTTTCTACTTAGTTTGTCTTTTAATTTCGTTGTTAATTAAATCATTCTTTAAAACAAAAAAACCCTTTCGTGTTTACGTGAGTATGCTACATGTTTAATTTCTTGTTTATATAATTAGAGTAGTTAAATTATTTTGTGAAGTAAATTAGGTTAGACTAATTGGTAGTTGAAATCAATCCTCATGAGAATGACCTCGTATTTGCCATACTATATCACGATTGACCTTGGGCACTTGCGAGTATAATTTGTGTTTAGACTAATCTTTATAATCTCCATTTTCCAGGTTGTCTAAAATTCACAACACTTACGTTTGAGAAATGTAGAGTCCTGAGCATGCCAACTCTTTGAATCAAAAGATCCATGAAAGAGGTTTAGGTTAAAGCTCCAAAATCAACTTGTTGAGGCCAAAAAAAGTCACGGGAAGCCCAAATATATTTAAAGCCCAATATAACATGTAATGTTGGTCATGCATTAATCCAAGCTGTATTTTGGGAATTAATTTATTAAATAAATATAGAAATAGTGTACATGACATGCCAAACCAATAATACATTTTTCCTATGCCAATCACTTACCAAGCTCACATGAACCCCAAGTCATGTGGTTTACGGGGCTTGTACGAGCGATTGTGGTGTGGAAGGTTACGGAGGTCCATAAGGCCCACGGAAGCTCTTGGATAATGGGGATTTTGGGCTAGCTACTTGGGAGCACCAAAGTCCAAGCCCATTACTTAGAGTGCTCCAATGTGGGTGAGCAAATGAGAGATACTCTTCAAGTACTCCCTATTAGCCACTAGAAACAAGCCAATTCCGACACTTCTTTTTACCAATAGGAAATAGTCATTTTTCTATGCTTAACTTTACCTGTTGGAAATAAGAATGTCATAATGCTCCCTTTTATCCGTTGGAAATATACTAGCTCCAACACTTCCTTTTACCTATTGGAAACCAAAGAGAGCCTTCACCTTCTATAAATTGGGAGGTATTGCCCAGGCAAAACCAACCTCTCTTGGTTGATGCAAGCCTCTCAGCAACCATGAGAATTCACCTTTCTTCAGCTGGTGCAAGCATTCTAGCAGCCATCACAATCATTCTTGAGCCATCAACCTTCATGCTTTAGCTGCTGCAAGCACCCCAGCAACCATCGACCAACATCTCTTGGTTGCTCAAGCACCCCAGCAACGATTAGACCACCTTCCTCCCTTCCTTCGACTACTGCAAGCATTCCAATTGCCATCCCAGCCATTCCTCTACCATCACAACCATGTCTCCTACTTTCTCACCCTTCAAATCCATCATATGCTCTATAAAGCCTCACCAAGCGTAACCCCAAGCTTTTCCTTTCTTCCAAGCTATAAACACCATAGCCTTCAAACCTCAAGCTTTTCCTTCCATCCTCCTTCTCTTGAAACTCTTAAATCCATAAAGCCCCACCAAGCATAACTCTAAGTTTTTCCTTCCTTCCAAGCTATAAACACCATAGCCTTCAAACCTCAAGCTTTTCCTCCCATCCTCATTCTCTTGAAACTCTTAAATCCCCATACCCATAGTCACAAACAACAAATCATCAACACCCAAACTCAAGCATATCCAACACCAAGCCAAGCACATGCATTCTTATTTGCTAAACTTGTGGCTCTTTAGCTCCCACACTCTAAGCTCTCATGCCAAGCTCACACAATCTCGGTTCAACATTAGCAAGTCATCTTCAACCATTCCAAAAGCGTGACTAAGCATTCGTCAATCTGCTGAAAATCTACTCAAGCCACCTATCCTTCTTCTGACGATAGTTAAGAATACGCTTAATGAAGGGGCCAGGGCGTGGCTTTGTCCAAAGGGGCTGATGGCTGCGATGGTGCCCATACTCAAGACCTCAGACCTTCTCAAAGAGGAGTCGCATGGCATGGTCGGCATGGGGGAGAGCATCGGGCAACGACGACTTGTTGCGTTGGTTGGGTAGGGGTGGGTAGGTTTCCCATTCCTCGAAAGCTTCGGAATAGTAAGGCTCCCAGTCCTTAGGATTGTAAGTTTCCTAATCATCCGAGTCCCCCACTCCTTCCTGGGTAGGCAAGCGGGTGGGCTTCGGGAAGGGACCTAGGTGTGCCACCCTTAGATCATCGAGGTTGATAGGAATATGGATGGGCTTTGGTCGAAGCTCCAAGATGTGGTCCCTGCAATCTTTGTAAATCTTGGTTGGGGCATGAGACCGATCCCTTGGCGAGGAGATGTGGAGGAGCTGCAACTTGGTCGCCTCTAGATGAAGGTGACCTTTGCCTTTGTCAGGTCTAGATTGAGTTGAGGCAATATGGCGGGAGACAACTAGCTGGTTCAGTTGGGTGCATTCAACACCCTGGGTGAGGTCCTATTGGGTGAATTGGCGTTGAGTGTTCTCCCAATTCCGCTTCAAGGTTCGATAGTCATGTTCTAGTTCGGCATTCTTGGTACAAAAGTGATCATAGTTCTCCGTGATCTTGGCAACATCGGCACGAGGCCCGGAGGTGCTCATCGACCGAAGGTTTCTTTCGAGATGAGTCCCCATGTGGGGTGTGGTGTTGGGTACCAAGGCTAGCTTCACTCGGCATAGTGGAGTAGGAAGGGCAAAAGAGGTGACGAGGTCGAATGGGAGAATGAGCCAGGGGGACTGGTGGAGAGATGGGATTCAAAAGTTGATTCCCACAGACGGTGCCAAACTGTTGATGCTCTTTTTGGAATGGTTAACTTAGGTGAACAAGTGATGGATCTTCAGCAGGGCGAGAAGGTTATGAACCTTCAGAGCGGAGGGGTTCTTCAGAAGACAATAAGGAAGAAGCAATCGTCAATCTTCGGGCACCGGTGTGGTACCTGCTAAAGGCTCTCCGATGCTTAAGTCAGGGAGTATATGTGGTAATTTTAGCAGAGTAACAGTAAAGGTAAAAAGTAGTTACTTCTTTTTTACTTGGGCACTGTTTCCTATTTATAGGGAAGTGAAAATGAGAGTTTTGCACAAAGTTTCGATGTGGGACTTTATGCAAACTGTTGTGGGGTTGACACGTGTCTATAGTCTTATGTTCCGTAGTCTAGAGCTTCGGTAACTACCTTCAGCAAACAGTTGTTGCCTTGGAGAGGCAACATGGTGTTGCTGATGTTATCTTCGGCAGGCTTGCGCTATTCATGCTTCAATTCCTAGTGTCGAATGTACTCGGTTGAATATGGTACAAACAATAGGATATTATTAAATTTTACTGGGAAGTTACAACGTAAAGGGTGAGGATTTGTATTAAGTGAAGGTAGAAAGAGTGACTCGTACAAAGAGGTTCGGATTAATAATTGAAATGATGTTTTGAATACAAGAGAAATTATTAGAGGGAGAAAGGTTTCTCACACACTCTACAAGGATGTCATAATTCGAATTTGAGACCACTACAAGTTAAGGTCATTTTTTACTAGGCTAGATCCGTTGGCTATTATTGACAATTAATTTTGAGTTTGTTGCTCATATCCTAATTGAAAATCCCCTCATATAAATAATTAATTTCGATAGAATTGTTTGCATATAAAAATTAAGTTATATTTTTCATTTGATTTGCAGGGACCACCCCGAACATTTTTCATTCTGGAGTTTAAAAAGGAGACATGATCAGAAGACCAAAACACTTTAAATCTCCATCACTTGTCTTTGTGGAAGATTACTAATATTGCAACGATTTCTGCTAGTTGTGCGAAATCTTTTGTAGTTTTTGTGGAATTATATATTTATCTTGGAAAATTTTCACTAGCTAATGGAGAGGAAATGCATGTAGCTACTCATTGCTAGGCTACTTAAGATACCTTGCAATCACTTAATAGTAATTAGGTTGCCAACAAAAGGGTATATTTAGGTTGTTCTTTTCTGTGATAAAAAGTGATATTTTATTATTGATACTAAAATGGGACACGAGCCAATAGAATTAGGCGAGTTTTCTCTATGCATAAGAGAAAAGTCATTAGACTAACCAGTAGCCTGCCCTTCCCTCACCTTGCCAAGTCGATTAGAGAGAACCTTTATCCCCTGATAGAGTACCCTCATCATCATTATGATTATCACTATCCATAAAACTAATAAGTTTTCTTCTTGTACATATCTTTGTGTGAGTTGAGTTTGTGCTATGATTCACATTATTTTTCCCATCCCATTACAGTTTGGTTTGGTATCCGAGATTCCGGGTCAACCAAAGAAAGTCGCGACAGGATGAGTGATACAATATTACCGAGCTATTGTGATTGACATATGTATATGTGATTGAAATTTAATTCCTAAAGAACCTGGGGTTGTTGGATTAGCCCAGCCTTTGAAGTGCTTTTAAGTGGTTTTAAATTCAAGTTTTCATGGTACCTGATAAGTGTATTATTTCCTATATTTTTATACCTTTTATATGTAGGTTTTGTAGGGAAAGTTAATTAAAAAGAGTATGATTACTTTACTTTCCTTATTTTTCAGCTATTCTGCGCTCTTGGAAGGATTTCAACTGAAAATCGACTTTTCGAATGCATTTTAGTGCAAGGCCAATTGTAGAGGAAAGCTAAGACATTGAAGATCATTGTATCAAAGTTTCATAATTTTCTACCAAGCCAAATGCTCCAGACCTGCAAGTCAAGACAGCCTAAGTTGAAATCCCGTCAGAACTGCACTGCTGTAGAAGATTGAAGATTTGAATAGCTTTCCCATTTTTCCTGGTGGCTTGTAATATATGCTTGGAAAGCTTAGAGATAAAGCTACGTTTCCCATATTTTTCCAGAATTTTCTAGGAAGTGGAACGACCCCAAAACGTGCGTGCAATTTGGCTGACGTGTTTCCAAGTCAAAGAAGGATTCTTTCCTAGTTTGTTTCCTTAATTGTTTGAGATGTTGTTTTGCTTTAGGAGAGTTTTTCTAGATCTTTTTGAAGTAGGGTTTAGTTGTTTTATACTATATAAGGTCACCCTAGGATCATCTTTTGGAGGATCTTCCCATACACAACTTTCATACACCCACAAATATATCAGAGAGAGAGCCAAGAATTCATTCTGTTGCTGTGGAGAATCCAGAGATCAAATCCATCGGCCAAATCGGTTTTATGACAACAATTCTCTTATTTATCTTTTCTTTTGTCATGAACTAATTTTCCTTGCTAGGGCTACGATGTAGCCTAACCATGAATACTTAATTTTTATAGTTATATTAATTTTTAATTACTATTCCATGTTGAGTATTTGTTATTGTTCTTAATGCTTTGAATATCTGGCCAATATTTAATTGATTTGATGATCCAAGCAGAGACCGAGAGGAGATGTTTGGTGTTTGCTTCTTATAACAGATACCATGTCTTGAATGAGTGCCCGAGAGGGACTAACATGACTCATGCAGTTTTCTTGCAGGTTCTCATAGAACTTAATGGGTTCTTGATTTTCTAAATCCGTTGCTCGAGAGAGAATGGGTTGTTAATTAAGAATACCTTTGGTTGAGCCCGAGAGGGGATATCGAATGAATTAGGAGAAACCAACTGTCAACATGGGTAGTAATTAGGGTTAATTGGCTATAAGAATTAAGTGGAATTGGTTATGGTGAAATCGGATGCTCTAGTGTCTCATCATCTTGATTTTCTATCATTAATTAAATTGCTATTTTTCATAATTGTTTTAGTTTACTTAAATCAATCAATCTTCTTAATCATCTATTCAAATAAACTTCTGAATTAATCATAATTGGTAGTTAATAGGAAATTACAGTCTTCGTGGGAACGACACTCTACTTATTTCTATATTACTTGTACGAATTGTGCGCTTGCAATAATTTCACAACAGTACCTGTGTGTGTTAGTTTTTCTCCTCTCTTCCTAACTTTGGCCACACAAAAAAAAACCTAGTAAACTTCATCTTGTAAGTAGTAAATTCTGTAAATCCTTCATCATTATATATTCCCCCTGGATACATCACAAGACATTTGGCTTTTGCCTTAGATTTCATAAATAAATAAAAAACTTGCCCATACATCAGAAGACACTTAGCTTTTATTTAGGGTTACAATTACCCTTAGAACACTAGAGTTTCCACCCTTAATTGAAATCAATGGGATATACAGGCTGTTTGTTTGGAAAGAACAGCCCAAAGTTTCTCTCAGTCTCTTCTCCAGGTTTCTTATTCTCATTAAACATGGCAAATATATAAGTCTCTATGGGGCCTCCAGGTCTCTTTGGCGTCCCTCCCTTCACGTGCTGGATCAAATTTGAGTTGTAAATTCTCGCATTCTCCATCGTTGTCACTGTCCCATCCCCGCCAGCCGAGGGCCAACCAGTCTCTGATACGACGATTTCCAAAGAACCGCCTCCAGCCTTCTCTAATGCTGAGTAAGCCGCATCCAAGAGTGCATCAAACAGGTTTTGATACCCTAGCTGCCCATCATTCACTACAACTGAGGGAGATGTAAAAAGAGCATACTCAAGTTTAATATCCTTGCGATCTCTAATGTAACTGAAATATGGGTACATGTTAAAGAGTAACGGAGATTTGTTTCGCACTAAGAAGCTGATGATTGGATCCAGAAATGGACGATAGTCTTGCCCGAATGAGCCCTCTGATGGAGGGAAGGATTTTTCTAGAATTACAGGGTGAACCGCAGTGGAGACTTTGATTTTGTCCGCAAGACCAGCCTTAGAAATTGCATTTTGAATTTTGTCCATTGCTGGGCCAACAAAGGGTGCTTCTGAGGCTTTTACTTCATTTCCAACCGCAATGTATTTGAAATTGACATTGCTATAGCTTTGGACATTCTTTTGGACCCAATCATCTGCACTGGCTTGGCTAGAAGAAATGTCTTCAAGGCGCTCATTTTCTACACCTAGAATGAGCTCAATTGGGGAGCCTTGGAGGGCTTGGAGTGCGTCAAAGTTAGGAGCATAGAGCCTCATTCTTTGGATGTTGTATTGGTTGTAGAGAGCTATTACTTCTCCTGGTGGAGGTAAGTTGTCTCCAACTGTTCCATAACAAACACCAATTGCTTCTGCATGATCGGATTCATATGTATGTCAGTTTTTCTTATTTTCGCTTTATGAATAGAAATTTAATAGCATCCATATATGCTGAAAAAATTAAGTACATATATACATACAGGAGACAAGCGAAAGCCTTTAGACTATCGCTTGTATCAGAACAAAACAAAAGTACGCTAAGGCACTACAAACTTGGAAGTCATGCATATACAAGGTATACGTGTATATATAACTACAATTTAAGAGAAATTTTTGACAAAGTTCCGGTGATGTGCATATTTTACATTTATATCAAATAAAAAATAATAATATAAAAGAATTAAAGAAACAATTAACAATAATTTAAAAAATAAGAAAAAACACAAAATAATATATTCCCATGTTTTTCTCTCTTCCTATTTCTTGTCTATGTGAGAAAATAGACAACCTGTTGTGGCAAGGGTAGCCATTAGCAGACCACAAAGCAGCATTATGGAAACCATGGAAGGGCTTTTGCCAACTACATGTGACTTGGCCATTGTGCAAATTTTTGCAGGTCGAAAGTTGAAGTAAGCTAAGAAGGAAAGAGGCACTGCTTTTCCAAGTTCTGAGGTTCCCTCTTTATAGATGGAGCCACAGACTCAAAGATGCACTCCATGGTAATTAAAAAATTCCACCAAAGAAATTACAAAATTAATTTGGTACAACTTGCAGAAAACGTTGCATTAATTAGCACGGTCCTGCCCGAAACACACCCTATTGGACTTTTCTTCCACAAGGACAAGTAGTGGAGACTCAACTGTATTTGTGTTCATGATGTCTATAGTCTCCTATAACCACGTCTCAATTTGTAGGCTCCACTCTGCACCACTAATGTGCGTGTTATAAGCACCCAACATGGCCGTAGGGTTTTACTTGTTCATAGTTTGTGTTTATGTGTTTTATGTATAAAGCTGTAGAGTGTTATTTGTTGGGTGCGGATGCATTATTTGTTGACCAAAACTGATAACAAAAATTTCTGAAATAGATCTAATAGTCAAGCAAGCCATGATTATTAGTCATACAAATAAGAAAGAAAAACTCTAAGCACTATAAGTTGCGTTGCCTGACTTCATAGACTTGACTTAATGTGGTCCTGGAGTATATATGTTGCTCCTTTCTTACGTTTAAATGACTTGAAATATCGAGTTGATCGCCAACCACCATCTGATGGCTCATTTGGCATTTTAGGCAACAATTACGGCTAATTAGCCTCACTACAATACAGAAACCCTTCTATGATGTCTGATTTGCGTCATGGAAGGCATTTAATGACGCGGATCAGGCGTCGTTACCCACATCGTCGAAAGGGGGGGTCATGGAAACTTTTTCAAAACACGACGTCTGTTCCGCGTCATGGAATAGGGTTTTAATGACGTGGATAGCATGTCGTGGAAACTTTTCCAAAGCATGACGTCTATTCCGTGTCATGGAATAGGGTTTCAATGACATGGATAGTGTGTCGTGGAAACTTTTTCAAAACACGACGTCTTTTCCGCGTCATGGAATGGAATTTAAATGACGCGATTAGCGTGTCATGGAAACTTTTTCAAAACACGACGTCTATTTCACGTCATGGACCAAGTGCCATGGAACTTAACGACGTTGCTAAGACGTCATTGAAATATTTTTCATGACACGGTTTAGACGTCGTTCAAATTCTATAATTTTTTTTTAATAAAAATTATTAATCTGTATATACATATATATATATATCCCATCATATTAATTATACAAAAAGAAATTAATATATAAAAGCAAAAATATAGACACAAAGGCAAAGTACTCTAAATTATATTTCTATTATTCAAAATGATTCTAGTGCATTAAAATTGTCTTTAACGAATCCCACTAAACCGTTTCCGTTTCAAGAAGTTAAAAATATGAAGAATGAAGCTTACAGGACAAAACAAAAACCACAAGGCGTTTTGGTATTTTTATCCAAGCCCATAATTATCCTCTTAATCCTCCAGCATGAGAAAAAAGCTCATAAACTTGCTCTTCTGTTGTGTAGAATGACATATTCACAATATAAACAGTTGTTGATGCCAGGAGTGCTTGTTCAAATTCCATGCATTTGATTGATTTGAACCAATCAAAAACCACAGCTTTTATATGACTGACATCTTTTTAAGAAAAGAAAAAAGGCTGCTGAATGACCATGGATACAATAATTGTTCAGAGTCATTCACAGTATATGTCCTGGCAGTGTGCCACTACTCTAAACAACTTCTCCAGAAACTCCAAAACAATCGCACTTTAAGTATTTATAAAAATAAATAAATAAAATGGAAACTACCGACATATTTGACTTGACAACAAAGAAAAGAGAAGATAGAACTTAAACATTCCCCTTTGCACATTGCACTGTCTAATTCTCAAACATAAGAAAATAAAAGGGGTGGGGGCTTAACTTCTAATTTCCATCTCTCACCCACCATGAGTTTCTTTTCTTTTCTTCTCTTCTTGTAATATTATCTTCTGCCCTCATATTGCCAAAATGGAATATTATACACCTTTCTCCTCTTCATTTTTAGTCATTGAAAGTTTACAATGCAAACTGAAAAGAAAAACCTAGTGCATTGACTTAGATTTTTCACTCCGACAAACAGAAACTTGACACTAGTACTAAATTTAAAGTCCAAGTTGAGAAGAAGATCAATAAAATCCAAGACTACTTTTCCTTGAATAAAGAAGCCATCACTGTCTGCAACTGAAGGCAAATCCACCTCTGTTTGAAAAAAAAAACACTCTACTCACTATCCATAGGCAAATACCCCACAGTATTATGGTTTAGAATTTAGACACCAAAAGAATCGACACATTAATTGATGAATTCTAATAGAAAAACTGAAACATTAATTCATGGAAAACTTAACTGGGACAAGCAATCGAAAACAACAATCTTACTTTCATCTGAGTTTATACTTCATCTCAAGCCTATCAAGCAATCACCACCAAACTAAAAACCAAATGTATGTAAACAAAAACAAAACAGAGCAAACCCAATATCTCATTCAATATCACAGATCATTTAATCAGAAACCAAGTTAAAGTTTCACCTGTCTTGCAGGCCTCCCTTACTGCAGCTGGCTGCACCTCAATAGCCTACAAAACTCAGCAGCCAAATCCAACACCACAAATATAAATATAGAAATTAAAACAGCAAAACAAAATCACAATAGCATGAACAAAATTAAAACAAAAAGGAAAAGAGGGAGATGATACCTTGACAAAATCTTGGTTTCCAATCAAACAAATTTCAAGATAAAATCTTGAACATACCTAAATTGAACCACCAATGTCAAAGCTAACTAAGCCTTCCGAAAAATCAACCACCATCGACCATGGCTCAGTGTAACCAGATGGAGATTTGTGACTTCGAAGGAGATGAAGATCTGTGACTTCAAAGGGGAATAAGAGAGATAAAATGAGAGGGAATCAGATATTTGAGATGAAGCATTTTGGAACTTAAATTGGGTTTTTGGAATAGAAATTCTTGAAGGTTTAAATTGAAACATTTGAGGTGAGAGAGAAAATTTAAAAGGTAAGCTGGCATAGAGTGTTGAGAGCTTAATGAATTTGGGTTTGGAATTTTTCAGAGTGATTTGGGAGAGAGGCTTGCAGTCTGAGATAGAAGAGAGATGAGAGAGGATTTGGGTTTAGGGGTTGGCGCACCAAACTTAAATTTGGTGAAAAAAAGAGCTGCACACGAAAAAAATTTGTGGGAAATTTTTTTTTTAAAATCTATGACGCAAAATAGATGCCGTCAACTATATGACGCAGAATCCGCGTCGTCTCATATAAGAATTTTATGACGTGTAGAAGACGTCATTATTTGAAGGGTATATCTATGACGCAGATCTTGCGTCGTCGTATAAGGTACATCTATGACGCAGATCCTGTGTCATCGTATAAGTACTTCATAACATGCAGAAGACGTCATTAAATTCACAACGTTAATGACGTATGATAGGCACCGTCTAAATGTACTAGAATCAATGACACACATCCAGCGTCATTAAAAATGATTTTAATGACGTGTCCAACGAATGTCATTATAACGGAGTCATAAACTCACTTCAATGACGCATTTTAAAAACACGTCATGGTTTATTACATAATGACGTGGATTTTCGATGTGTCATTAAATTTGCATCATAAAAAGGCATTTTTGTTGTAGTGCCTAATGTGGTTTTTAGTAGTTAGTTAGGCTTCTTGCTTGTGGATTTTGCCACTGGTAGCTGTAATTGTCATCCTATTTTCCTTGTACTCTTGCCTTAGATTAGTAAAGCTTAGTCTGCCTAGCCCGGTGGAAAATGGCCTTCACTTACAAATCAGATATCTCAGGTTCGAATCCCAATAGTATCTTAGTTGTATGTGCTTGAGAAATTCTCATTTTCTATAATTTAGACCATCATTTTTATTCAAAAAATAATAAGAATAACAAAAATAAAGCTTGGCTTATGGACATTTTTTTTTTAAAGTAAAACATAAAAGTATATATACAAGGCGTATATATGCCTTGGACCTCGCTTTGATATGAAAGCCTCTTTTTAGGACACAATTCTTGTGAAGAATAGACTACAATGAGGAGTTTAAAGTGAGAAGACTATTTGAGAAGGTCAACTCTAAGACATTCTTCCCTAACGGGCATATTTACATAGTTTAATTTAACTTTATATATATATATATTGAGTTTTCAATGTAAAATTACAAATTCGAGGTTAATATTATTGACATGTCGAATTAGATAGATCCCTACTGTTGCTTGTGTAAAAGAAAAGAAATTAGAAGGATCCCGGTTTTTGCCTCACTCCTCATTTCATATGGACAGAATTTGGATGGGCAAAACCTTTTAGAATTTAGAAACCACGGATGAACCAATTCACAACAATTATCCTTGACAAAACTTTACTCACCTAATAAGAAATCCGACTAACTTTATATTTTCCTTTCCGAGTTGGGAAAGGATTAAGCCTCTATATATTTGGCCATTTAGTCAAATAATATGGATGGAATATTTTCAGATTGTATTTCATTCTCCAAAGGAGATATTTATAATATAAGGATATAATCCTAGTAGAGTCAAACTAAGAAACAAGATAAAATCCTAATTACACAATATCTGTACAAAAGGAAAGAAATAGAATCTTAATAGACTAGGAAATAAATCTCCTAATTAAGCTAGGATCTCGCTAACACTCCCCCTCAAATTGGAGCAAAGATGCCACGCATGCCCAACTTGTCAAGCGAGTTGAGAAAGACAGTAGTAGACACAGCTTTCGTAAGATGCGAGTTGATACTCAAATGATATAAACGGAAAAGAAATAATTTTAGCATCCAACTTCTCTTTAACAAAATGTCGATCAACCTCCACATGTGTTTATGCCTAATAAATCACGGCCTTTGTGGCCGAGGAATCCTCCTCTCGGCCGTGGCCTTTTCTCATGAGCTCAAAGAGACAGCAACATTTCGTTGCCTCCTGTTTTCGGACAACGAAGGAGAAAGCGCTAAGGCAAGATTTTCTCGGCCTCTCGAGTAACCTCGCGGGCCGAGGCCGAGGAACTCGCGGGGCACGGCCAGGGAGATATTGACCAAATCATCACGTGGCCTCGGGGTCCCACGCTTCATTTAATGAAGCAATGCCTCTGTCCACCACAGCAAATCCACTAGGGCATGAAGCATTTAATGCATGAGGGCAGAAGGGAAGTGATTGAAATCGAGATTTTGTAATCAGGGTGGTTAGGCACAAACATTCCATCAAAGGTTCTTGCAACTGGCAGTCTCTTCACCAACCACTAAACCAGAGCATTTAATGCATTCCCACGGCCAGAGGTGCAGAGCCCTCGATCTGGGTAAAGGCCGAGATCTGCCGAGATTTATGGGGGTCACACCACCATGCTTCACGATCCCAAATGCTGATCAGACCCAGCCATGCTTGCCTTGATTAGACTCCACCATGCAGGTCTTGTCAAGCCTCGATTGTCTCTCCAAAGCTCCTACTATAAAAACCAAGCTCAAGACCACATGCAAAAGGTCCAACACCAAAAACCAAAAGCCTCCCACGGAGCAACTTATTTTTCTGTCATGTACTTTCAATATTTTTACATGCTTTCTTAGGAGTAGTGATAGATTGTAAGCAACTTCCATTCATCAATATATCATACGACCCTTGATTTCTCAAGGCGCCGGAGCATCATCCTTGTTATCGCCTCACTCACCCCATATATCATACGACCGTCGCTCTCCGAGCAACGCGCCGGAGCACCGCCCAAAATCCACCACCTACACCACCACTAACGGCCTTGTAGCTCAGGCCGTGAACCTGACGGCCGAGACCAGTTCCTTTCTCGGCCACAATCGTTTGATAAGAAGTCCAGACCAAACAGGCGCAACACCCCAAACACCTTCTACCCAAACACTTCACCGAACTCGACGCACGGTAGACCGTGCTGGCACGCCCGCGCACAAACCGCACCGCATCCAAAAGTAGGACTCTGTGTTAAACGCACGTCCCCTCGGCCCGGAGAACCAGGCCGAGAGATTTGCGCAGCCAACAACATGCTTTGTATAATCATATTGCACATGGGTTTCTGGGGTCCAAACCCAAGATCTCTCAACAATCTTCTCAATCATAGTAACTCGCACACACCTTGAGCCATCCAACAGTGCTCGGCCTCGGCACTAGACCTAGACACCACTTTTTATTTTTTACTCCTCCAAGTACTAAGATTACCAACAAATGTGAAATACCCAGACGTAGAACATCCATCAGTAACTGTTCCAGCCCAATCAACATCCGTATACCCTTCCACATTTGTGTGACCATACTTGCAAAACATTAACCCATTTCCAGGAGTTACTTTCAGATACCTCAAAATGCACATCACAGCACCCATTTGACCTTCATTAGGAATGCATAAACTGACTCACTACACTCACTGCATATGCAATATCAAGACATGTATGAGCTAAATAAATTAATTTCCCCACAAGTCATTGATAACGCTTTTTATTTGTAGGGACTTGATCAGGATATAACCCCAACTTATGATTCTGTTCATTAGGGGTATCAATTGGTTTACACTCCAACATTCCAATCTCTGCAAGTAAATCCAAAATATACTTTCTTTGGGACAGAAAGATACAATGTTTAGATCTAGCAACTTCAATCCCAAGAAAGTACTTCAAATCACCCAAGAACTTCATCCCAAACTCGGATGCTAGATGTTTCTGAAGACTTCGCATTTCTACCTGATCATCTCCAGTCACAATCATATCATCAACATAAATAATTAAATTGTCAATTTACCTTTATGATGCTTTAGGAACAAAATGTGATCTAAGTTACTCTACACATACCCAAACTTCTTCATAGATACTGCAAATCTCCTAAACCACGCTATTGGAGACTACTTCAATCCATATAAAGACTTTCGCAACTTACACATGACACCCTCCTTAGAGGTTACACAAATACCGTGAGGGAGATCAATATAAATCTCCTTCTTGAGGTCACCATGTAGAAACGCATTTTTGACATCAAACTGCAATAAGGGCCAGTTGCAATTAGCAGCGAGGGATAAAAGTACATGCATAGTATTGAGCTTTGCCATTAGAGCACAGGTCTCCAAATAATCCACTCCTTAGGTCTGAGTATAACCCTTTGTTACCAATCAGCCTTGTGCTTCAATGTAAATACTCATCTGCATCCAACTGCATTCTTCCCTCGTGGCAAAGGAACTAAATCCCATGTCTTATTCTTGTTCAAGGCAACTATTTCAACATTCATGGCATCCATCAATTTGGGGTTAGATAAAGCATCTGGTAGCTTAGTTGGCATACATACACTAGATAATTGACACAAAATATGATGCATATGACTTAGATAACCGATGAGTTGTCACATAATGGCTAATGAGATATAGATTTGGCATGTATATAAGGGGAATATTGTACTTTGAGTTTCCCACGAGTAATTCAAGGGGAATATTGTAAATAGAGAGTTTCAGCTCATTCAAAGGAGGATATCATTCCATAAATTACATTTCCATTGTACACCATCAAAGAGTTGTCTACACCATCAAAGAGTTGTCTACCATCAAAGAGTTGTTTACACCATCAAAGAGTTGTCTTCTTTATCAAAGAGCTATCTTCTTCTTCTTTCTCTTTTTATTTTCTGGTTTGTATGTTCTTGCTATCCATTCAAATTATGGATAGCTAAATAGTTTAGTTAGGGCTCGATTGAAGCCCTAATCATGTTTCTTTAAGGATTTCGATATGTCTTTGCTATAAACTACTTTTGTGATGCTTATTGATTAATTTCAGATTATATTTTACTCTTTACATACGTTATGTTATGCTTGATTATCATATGCATGCTGTGTATTGAGTTTGTTACATAGGTAAATTTAGATGACCGAGTCTTGTACCTATGAAAGTAACAAAAGAACTAGTTATAAGTTCTTGAAATTAATCATCATGAATAACTAGAATAGATACCATGTTATAGAATTTGTGTGTTTGTCGATTTCCATTGTGTTATGCATTCTTAAAGTACAACTTAGTAGATACCATGCTAAACACTTTAAGAATGAAAAGAGTTAGAGTAGATACCCATGCCTAACTTGTTGTTTAGGGAAATCAATAACTTAAAGAGTAGATATCATGCCTTTAGGTTGACAAACATAAGCATCCAAAATCTGTTTTGTAGCATTGTGCATGTCGTTTGCTTAAGGAAAAAGATTAGTGGTGAACATCGAATCCCTAACTAGTTTTCTCATTGTTTTAACCTCAATCCAATTCTATTTTTAATCAAACGCTGTTTTCAATATTTAGTATTTAAATTTTCAGTTTTCAATACCATCATAAGAAAATCATCATTTTGAACACCTTGTCTACACCGAATGCCATTTAGTTTAAGGAAAATAAATTAAGCACAAATTAATCCAATCCTCGTGGGAACGATCTCGTATTTGCTTTCTATACTATTTATCTGATCTTGTGCACTTGCGAGTTAAAACGTGCATATAGTTGCTTAATTTTTAGGTTACTATTTGTTCAACAAGTTTTTGGCGCCGCTGCCGCGGATTGTGTAACTAGTTTGTGCTGAATTTTGTTTTTTTTTTATTTGTTTTCTTTTACAGGTTGAATTTTGTTTATGCAAGGTCGTCGATCTCAAAATTTAGGTGTTGTTGTCTACAATCCTGAGTGAACGAACTCTTACACGGCTTCGTAAGCAAGCTGAGAGGGCAAAACGATTAGAAACTGTGAACGAAATGGGGGATGAACAGGTTCGAAGGCCAATGAAGGACTCTTTTGTCCCTCAAAACCTTAATCAACCATCATGCATTGCCTACCAACCAAATGTGCAAGGCAGCTTCAATTTATCACCTCAATTGCTTAACATGGTGCCACACTATAGAGGCACACCTTCTGAAGATCCATACTTGCACATTAGGGATTTCATTGATCTCTGCAAGACTCAAAACATACAAAGCTTGACAACAGAAGGAATCAGGTTAATTTCTTTTTCCTTTCTCCTTAAAAGATAATGCTAAGTTGTGGTTGAATTTTCTGGCTGCAAGTTCCATTACTACTTGGGAACAATTGGCCACTAAATTTTTGAAGAAGTTTTTCCCAGCCCAAAAGGACAAGACAACTTAAAAGGGAGATTCAAACCTTCCAACAGAAGGATGGAGATCTTTTCTTTGAGGCATGGGAGCATTTCAAGGAGTTTCTTCTCAAGTGTCCACACCACAATCTATCTAAGATGATCAGGTACAAGCTTTTTATGAAGGTTTAAATGATACTAACAAAAGTCTTGTTGATTCAGGTTGTGGAGGTGTGCTTATGGAAAAGAGTAGTGATGAAGCCATTGTGCTATTTGAGACCCTAAGTGAAAATTCTCAGCAATTCTCATCAAGAGGGAGACAAGGAGTGAAAGGTAAAGGTGTATATGAAGTTAGCACAAATGATGGAGTCTAGAGTCAAATGGCAGCAATGGAGAAGAAGTTAGATATACTAGTGAAAGCAATGTCAGCTCAGAACATCTCTCAAGTTCAACAAGTTGCTAAAATCGAGGTATGTGCTATATGTTCTCATTCTAATCATACTACTGAGACTTGTCCTATGTCTTGTTTTACAGATCATGAGCAAGCTAATTATGTGGGGCAAAACAACTATCATCCCAAGAACAATCCATATTCGAACACATATAATCCATGATGGAAAGACCACCCAAATTTTTCTTGGAGCAACAGTCAAAATGTGCTTAATCCACAATGGCAACAGAAGAACTTCCAACAGGGAAGTAATTATCATACTTCATCACAGGTGGCACAACCAAATACTGACCAGAAGAAGAATAATAATCTTGAAGGTGTCATACTCCAGTTCTTGACTGCACAGCAACAGACAAATGCTCTAACTAGTCAGAACATTCAGAAACTAGAAGCAACAACTAGCCAAGCTATTCAGAGATTGGAGGCACAAGTAGGGCAATTGGCAAAGGAGTTGAGTGAGAGGAAGAAAGGAGAGTTTCCATCACAAACCATACCTAATCCAGGGGGCCAGGAGCAGCTCAAGGCTGTGACAATCCTTAGAAGTGGCAAGGTAGTTGACAACAAGGTGGGGACAGATAAGAAAGAACAAGAAAATGTTGAATCTTCTCCAGCCACAAAGGTAAGTGAGAATGACAAGGTGATATTTCCACCCTTCCCTCAAAGGTTTGTTAAGCAAAAGAAAGAAAAACATCTTCTTGATATTTTTGAAACTTTGAGAAAAGTAGAAATCAACATTCCTTTACTTGATACAATTAAACAAATTCCTTCTTATGCTAAGTTTTTAAAGGATTGTTGCACACACAAAAGACAGTTTCAGGAACATGAGAAAGTTGCATTAACTGAGGAGGTAAGTGCGATTTTATTGAGAAAGTTGCTTAATTTTTAGGTTACTATTTGTTCAACAGTGCGTTCAGCACCCTGGGTGAGGTCCTATTGGGTGAATTGGCGTTGAATGTTCTCCCAATTCCGCTTCAAGGTTTGATAATCATGTTCTAGTTCGGCATTCTTGGTACGAAGGTGATGATAGTTCTCCGTGATCTTGGCGACATCGGCACGAGGCCCGGAGGTGCTCATCGGCCGAAGGTTTCTTTCGAGATGAGTCCCCATGTGGGGTGTGGTGTTGGGTACTAAGGCTAGCTTCACTCGGCATAGTGGAATAGGAGGGGCAGAAGAGATGACGAGGTCGAATGGGAGAAGGAGCCAGCGGGACTGGTGGAGAGGTGGGATTCAGAAGTTGATTCCCACAGACGGTGCCAAACTGTTGATGCTCTTTTTGGAATGGTCAACTTAGGTGAACAAGTGATGGATCTTCAGCAGGGCGAGAAGGTTATGAACCTTCGGAGCGGAGGGGTCCTTCAGAAGACAATAAGGAAGAAGCAATCGTCAATCTTCGGGCACCGGTGTGGTACCTGCTGAAGGCTCTCCGATGCTTAAGTCAGGGAGTATATGTGGTAATTTTAGCAGAGTAACAGTAAAGGTGAAAAGTAGTTACTTCTTTTTTAGTTGGGCACTGTTTCCTATTTATAGGGAAGTAAAAATGAGAGTTTTGCACAAAGTTTCGATGTGGGACTTTATGCAAACTGTTGTGGGGTTGACACGTGTCTGTAGTCTTATGTTCCATAGTCTAGAGCTTCAGTAACTACCTTCAGCAAACAGTTGTTGCCTTGGAGGGGCAACATGGTGTTGTTGATGTTATCTTCAGCAGGCTTGCGCTATTCATGCTTCAATTCCTAGTGTCGAATGTACTCAGTTGAATATGGTACAAACAATAGGATATTATTAAATTTTACTGGGAAGTTACAACGTAAAGGGTGAGGATTTGTATTAAGTGAAGGTAGAAAGAGTGACTCGTACAAAGAGGTTCGGATTAATAATTGAAATGATGTTTTGAATACAAGAGAAATTATTAGAGGGAGAAAGGTTTCTCACACACTCTACAAGGATGTCATAATTCGAATTTGAGACCACTACAAGTTAAGGTCATTTTTTACTGGGCTAGATCCGTTGGCTATTATTGACAATTAATTTTGAGTTTGTTGCTCATATCCTAATTGAAAATCCCCTCATTAAATAATTAATTTCGATAGAATTGTTTGCATATAAAAATTAAGTTATATTTTTCATTTGATTTGCGGGGACCACCCCGAACATTTTTCATTCTGGAGTTTAAAAAGGAGACATGATCAGAAGACCATAACACTTTAAATCTCCATCACTTGTCTTTGTGGAAGATTACTAATATTGCAACGATTTCTGCTAGTTGTACGAAATCTTTTGTAGTTTTTGTGGAATTATATATTTATCTTGGAAAATTTTCACTAGCTAATGGAGAGGAAATGCATGTAGCTACTCATTGCTAGGCTACTTAAGATACCTTGCAATCACTTAATAGTAATTAGGTTGCCAACAAAAGGGTATATTTAGGTTGTTCTTTTCTGTGATAAAAAGTGATATTTTATTATTGACACTAAAATGGGACACGAGCCAATAGAATTAGGCGAGTTTTCTCTATGCATAAGAGAAAAGTCATTAGACTAACCAGTAGCCTGCCCTTCCCTCACCTTGCCAAGTTGATTAGAGAGAACCTTTATCCCCTGATAGAGTACCCTCATCATCATTATGATTATCACTATCCATAAAACTAATAAGTTTTCTTCTTGTACATATCTTTGTGTGAGTTGAGTTTGTGCTATGATTCACATTATTTTTCCCATCCCATTACAGTTTGGTTTGGTATCCGAGATTCCGGGTCAACCAAAGAAAGTCGCGACAGGATGAGTGATACAATATTACCGAGCTTTTGTGATTGACATATGTATATGTGATTGAAATTTAATTCCTAAAGAACCTGGGGTTGTTGGATTAGCCCAGCCTTTGAAGTGCTTTTAAGTGGTTTTAAATTCAAGTTTTCATGGTACCTGTGTGTGTTAGTTTTTCTCCTCTCTTCCTAACTTTGGCCACACAAAAAAAAACCTAGTAAACTTCATCTTGTAAGTAGTAAATTCTGTAAATCCTTCATCATTATATATTCCCCCTGGATACATCACAAGACATTTGGCTTTTGCCTTAGATTTCATAAATAAATAAAAAACTTGCCCATACATCAGAAGACACTTAGCTTTTATTTAGGGTTACAATTACCCTTAGAACACTAGAGTTTCCACCCTTAATTGAAATCAATGGGATATACAGGCTGTTTGTTTGGAAAGAACAGCCCAAAGTTTCTCTCAGTCTCTTCTCCAGGTTTCTTATTCTCATTAAACATGGCAAATATATAAGTCTCTATGGGGCCTCCAGGTCTCTTTGGCGTCCCTCCCTTCACGTGCTGGATCAAATTTGAGTTGTAAATTCTCGCATTCTCCATCGTTGTCACTGTCCCATCCCCGCCAGCCGAGGGCCAACCAGTCTCTGATACGACGATTTCCAAAGAACCGCCTCCAGCCTTCTCTAATGCTGAGTAAGCCGCATCCAAGAGTGCATCAAACAGGTTTTGATACCCTAGCTGCCCATCATTCACTACAACTGAGGGAGATGTAAAAAGAGCATACTCAAGTTTAATATCCTTGCGATCTCTAATGTAACTGAAATATGGGTACATGTTAAAGAGTAACGGAGATTTGTTTCGCACTAAGAAGCTGATGATTGGATCCAGAAATGGACGATAGTCTTGCCCGAATGAGCCCTCTGATGGAGGGAAGGATTTTTCTAGAATTACAGGGTGAACCGCAGTGGAGACTTTGATTTTGTCCGCAAGACCAGCCTTAGAAATTGCATTTTGAATTTTGTCCATTGCTGGGCCAACAAAGGGTGCTTCTGAGGCTTTTACTTCATTTCCAACCGCAATGTATTTGAAATTGACATTGCTATAGCTTTGGACATTCTTTTGGACCCAATCATCTGCACTGGCTTGGCTAGAAGAAATGTCTTCAAGGCGCTCATTTTCTACACCTAGAATGAGCTCAATTGGGGAGCCTTGGAGGGCTTGGAGTGCGTCAAAGTTAGGAGCATAGAGCCTCATTCTTTGGATGTTGTATTGGTTGTAGAGAGCTATTACTTCTCCTGGTGGAGGTAAGTTGTCTCCAACTGTTCCATAACAAACACCAATTGCTTCTGCATGATCGGATTCATATATATGTCAGTTTTCTTATTTTCGCTTTATGAATAGAAATTTAATAGCATCCATATATGCTGAAAAAATTAAGTACATATATACATACAGGAGACAAGCGAAAGCCTTTAGACTATCGCTTGTATCAGAACAAAACAAAAGTACGCTAAGGCACTACAAACTTGGAAGTCATGCATATACAAGGTATACGTGTATATATAACTACAATTTAAGAGAAATTTTTGACAAAGTTCCGGTGATGTGCATATTTTACATTTATATCAAATAAAAAATAATAATATAAAAGAATTAAAGAAACAATTAACAATAATTTAAAAAATAAGAAAAAACACAAAATAATATATTCCCATGTTTTTCTCTCTTCCTATTTCTTGTCTATGTGAGAAAATAGACAACCTGTTGTGGCAAGGGTAGCCATTAGCAGACCACAAAGCAGCATTATGGAAACCATGGAAGGGCTTTTGCCAACTACATGTGACTTGGCCATTGTGCAAATTTTTGCAGGTCGAAAGTTGAAGTAAGCTAAGAAGGAAAGAGGCACTGCTTTTCCAAGTTCTGAGGTTCCCTCTTTATAGATGGAGCCACAGACTCAAAGACGCACTCCATGGTAATTAAAAAATTCCACCAAAGAAATTACAAAATTAATTTGGTACAACTTGCAGAAAACGTTGCATTAATTAGCACGGTCCTGCCCGAAACACACCCTATTGGACTTTTCTTCCACAAGGACAAGTAGTGGAGACTCAACTGTATTTGTGTTCATGATGTCTATAGTCTCCTATAACCACGTCTCAATTTGTAGGCTCCACTCTGCACCACTAATGTACGTGTTATAAGCACCCAACATGGCCGTAGGGTTTTACTTGTTCATAGTTTGTGTTTATGTGTTTTATGTATAAAGCTGTAGAGTGTTATTTGTTGGGTGCGGATGCATTATTTGTTGACCAAAACTGATAACAAAAATTTCTGAAATAGATCTAATAGTCAAGCAAGCCATGATTATTAGTCATACAAATAAGAAAGAAAAACTCTAAGCACTATAAGTTGCGTTGCCTGACTTCATAGACTTGACTTAATGTGGTCCTGGAGTATATATGTTGCTCCTTTCTTACGTTTAAATGACTTGAAATATCGAGTTGATCGCCAACCACCATCTGATGGCTCATTTGGCATTTTAGGCAACAATTACGGCTAATTAGCCTCACTACAATACAGAAACCCTTCTATGATGTCTGATTTGCGTCATGGAAGGCATTTAATGACGCGGATCAGGCGTCGTTACCCACATCGTCGAAAGGGGGGGTCATGGAAACTTTTTCAAAACACGACGTCTGTTCCGCGTCATGGAATAGGGTTTTAATGACGTGGATAGCATGTCGTGGAAACTTTTCCAAAGCATGACGTCTATTCCGTGTCATGGAATAGGGTTTCAATGACATGGATAGTGTGTCGTGGAAACTTTTTCAAAACACGACGTCTTTTCCGCGTCATGGAATGGAATTTAAATGACGCGATTAGCGTGTCATGGAAACTTTTTCAAAACACGACGTCTATTTCACGTCATGGACCAAGTGCCATGGAACTTAACGACGTTGCTAAGACGTCATTGAAATATTTTTCATGACACGGTTTAGACGTCGTTCAAATTCTATAATTTTTTTTTAATAAAAATTATTAATCTGTATATACATATATATATATATCCCATCATATTAATTATACAAAAAGAAATTAATATATAAAAGCAAAAATATAGACACAAAGGCAAAGTACTCTAAATTATATTTCTATTATTCAAAATGATTCTAGTGCATTAAAATTGTCTTTAACGAATCCCACTAAACCGTTTCCGTTTCAAGAAGTTAAAAATATGAAGAATGAAGCTTACAGGACAAAACAAAAACCACAAGGCGTTTTGGTATTTTTATCCAAGCCCATAATTATCCTCTTAATCCTCCAGCATGAGAAAAAAGCTCATAAACTTGCTCTTCTGTTGTGTAGAATGACATATTCACAATATAAACAGTTGTTGATGCCAGGAGTGCTTGTTCAAATTCCATGCATTTGATTGATTTGAACCAATCAAAAACCACAGCTTTTATATGACTGACATCTTTTTAAGAAAAGAAAAAAGGCTGCTGAATGACCATGGATACAATAATTGTTCAGAGTCATTCACAGTATATGTCCTGGCAGTGTGCCACTACTCTAAACAACTTCTCCAGAAACTCCAAAACAATCGCACTTTAAGTATTTATAAAAATAAATAAATAAAATGGAAACTACCGACATATTTGACTTGACAACAAAGAAAAGAGAAGATAGAACTTAAACATTCCCCTTTGCACATTGCACTGTCTAATTCTCAAACATAAGAAAATAAAAGGGGTGGGGGCTTAACTTCTAATTTCCATCTCTCACCCACCATGAGTTTCTTTTCTTTTCTTCTCTTCTTGTAATATTATCTTCTGCCCTCATATTGCCAAAATGGAATATTATACACCTTTCTCCTCTTCATTTTTAGTCATTGAAAGTTTACAATGCAAACTGAAAAGAAAAACCTAGTGCATTGACTTAGATTTTTCACTCCGACAAACAGAAACTTGACACTAGTACTAAATTTAAAGTCCAAGTTGAGAAGAAGATCAATAAAATCCAAGACTACTTTTCCTTGAATAAAGAAGCCATCACTGTCTGCAACTGAAGGCAAATCCACCTCTGTTTGAAAAAAAAAACACTCTACTCACTATCCATAGGCAAATACCCCACAGTATTATGGTTTAGAATTTAGACACCAAAAGAATCGACACATTAATTGATGAATTCTAATAGAAAAACTGAAACATTAATTCATGGAAAACTTAACTGGGACAAGCAATCGAAAACAACAATCTTACTTTCATCTGAGTTTATACTTCATCTCAAGCCTATCAAGCAATCACCACCAAACTAAAAACCAAATGTATGTAAACAAAAACAAAACAGAGCAAACCCAATATCTCATTCAATATCACAGATCATTTAATCAGAAACCAAGTTAAAGTTTCACCTGTCTTGCAGGCCTCCCTTACTGCAGCTGGCTGCACCTCAATAGCCTACAAAACTCAGCAGCCAAATCCAACACCACAAATATAAATATAGAAATTAAAACAGCAAAACAAAATCACAATAGCATGAACAAAATTAAAACAAAAAGGAAAAGAGGGAGATGATACCTTGACAAAATCTTGGTTTCCAATCAAACAAATTTCAAGATAAAATCTTGAACATACCTAAATTGAACCACCAGTGTCAAAGCTAACTAAGCCTTCCGAAAAATCAACCACCATCGACCATGGCTCAGTGTAACCAGATGGAGATTTGTGACTTCGAAGGAGATGAAGATCTGTGACTTCAAAGGGGAATAAGAGAGATAAAATGAGAGGGAATCAGATATTTGAGATGAAGCATTTTGGAACTTAAATTGGGTTTTTGGAATAGAAATTCTTGAAGGTTTAAATTGAAACATTTGAGGTGAGAGAGAAAATTTAAAAGGTAAGCTGGCATAGAGTGTTGAGAGCTTAATGAATTTGGGTTTGGAATTTTTCAGAGTGATTTGGGAGAGAGGCTTGCAGTCTGAGATAGAAGAGAGATGAGAGAGGATTTGGTTTAGGGGTTGGCGCACCAAACTTAAATTTGGTGAAAAAAAGAGCTGCACACGAAAAAAATTTGTGGGAAATTTTTTTTTTTAAATCTATGACGCAAAATAGATGCCGTCAACTATATGACGCAGAATCCGCGTCGTCTCATATAAGAATTTTATGACGTGTAGAAGACGTCATTATTTGAAGGGTATATCTATGACGCAGATCTTGCGTCGTCGTATAAGGTACATCTATGACGCAGATCCTGTGTCATCGTATAAGTACTTCATAACATGCAGAAGACGTCATTAAATTCACAACGTTAATGACGTATGATAGGCACCGTCTAAATGTACTAGAATCAATGACACACATCCAGCGTCATTAAAAATGATTTTAATGACGTGTCCAACGAATGTCATTATAACGGAGTCATAAACTCACTTCAATGACGCATTTTAAAAACACGTCATGGTTTATTACATAATGACGTGGATTTTCGATGTGTCATTAAATTTGCATCATAAAAAGGCATTTTTGTTGTAGTGCCTAATGTGGTTTTTAGTAGTTAGTTAGGCTTCTTGCTTGTGGATTTTGCCACTGGTAGCTGTAATTGTCATCCTATTTTCCTTGTACTCTTGCCTTAGATTAGTAAAGCTTAGTCTGCCTAGCCCGGTGGAAAATGGCCTTCACTTACAAATCAGATATCTCAGGTTCGAATCCCAATAGTATCTTAGTTGTATGTGCTTGAGAAATTCTCATTTTCTATAATTTAGACCATCATTTTTATTCAAAAAATAATAAGAATAACAAAAATAAAGCTTGGCTTATGGACATTTTTTTTTAAAGTAAAACATAAAAGTATATATACAAGGCGTATATATGCCTTGGACCTCGCTTTGATATGAAAGCCTCTTTTTAGGACACAATTCTTGTGAAGAATAGACTACAATGAGGAGTTTAAAGTGAGAAGACTATTTGAGAAGGTCAACTCTAAGACATTCTTCCCTAACGGGCATATTTACATAGTTTAATTTAACTTTATATATATATATTGAGTTTTCAATGTAAAATTACAAATTCGAGGTTAATATTATTGACATGTCGAATTAGATAGATCCCTACTGTTGCTTGTGTAAAAGAAAAGAAATTAGAAGGATCCCGGTTTTTGCCTCACTCCTCATTTCATATGGACAGAATTTGGATGGGCAAAACCTTTTAGAATTTAGAAACCACGGATGAACCAATTCACAACAATTATCCTTGACAAAACTTTACTCACCTAATAAGAAATCCGACTAACTTTATATTTTCCTTTCCGAGTTGGGAAAGGATTAAGCCTCTATATATTTGGCCATTTAGTCAAATAATATGGATGGAATATTTTCAGATTGTATTTCATTCTCCAAAGGAGATATTTATAATATAAGGATATAATCCTAGTAGAGTCAAACTAAGAAACAAGATAAAATCCTAATTACACAATATCTGTACAAAAGGAAAGAAATAGAATCTTAATAGACTAGGAAATAAATCTCCTAATTAAGCTAGGATCTCGCTAACACTCCCCCTCAAATTGGAGCAAAGATGCCACGCATGCCCAACTTGTCAAGCGAGTTGAGAAAGACAGTAGTAGACACAGCTTTCGTAAGATGCGAGTTGATACTCAAATGATATAAACGGAAAAGAAATAATTTTAGCATCCAACTTCTCTTTAACAAAATGTCGATCAACCTCCACATGTGTTTATGCCTAATAAATCACGGCCTTTGTGGCCGAGGAATCCTCCTCTCGGCCGTGGCCTTTTCTCATGAGCTCAAAGAGACAGCAACATTTCGTTGCCTCCTGTTTTCGGACAACGAAGGAGAAAGCGCTAAGGCAAGATTTTCTCGGCCTCTCGAGTAACCTCGCGGGCCGAGGCCGAGGAACTCGCGGGGCACGGCCAGGGAGATATTGACCAAATCATCACGTGGCCTCGGGGTCCCACGCTTCATTTAATGAAGCAATGCCTCTGTCCACCACAGCAAATCCACTAGGGCATGAAGCATTTAATGCATGAGGGCAGAAGGGAAGTGATTGAAATCGAGATTTTGTAATCAGGGTGGTTAGGCACAAACATTCCATCAAAGGTTCTTGCAACTGGCAGTCTCTTCACCAACCACTAAACCAGAGCATTTAATGCATTCCCACGGCCAGAGGTGCAGAGCCCTCGATCTGGGTAAAGGCCGAGATCTGCCGAGATTTATGGGGGTCACACCACCATGCTTCACGATCCCAAATGCTGATCAGACCCAGCCATGCTTGCCTTGATTAGACTCCACCATGCAGGTCTTGTCAAGCCTCGATTGTCTCTCCAAAGCTCCTACTATAAAAACCAAGCTCAAGACCACATGCAAAAGGTCCAACACCAAAAACCAAAAGCCTCCCACGGAGCAACTTATTTTTCTGTCATGTACTTTCAATATTTTTACATGCTTTCTTAGGAGTAGTGATAGATTGTAAGCAACTTCCATTCATCAATATATCATACAACCCTTGATTTCTCAAGGCGCCGGAGCATCATCCTTGTTATCGCCTCACTCACCCCATATATCATACGACCGTCGCTCTCCGAGCAACGCGCCGGAGCACCGCCCAAAATCCACCACCTACACCACCACTAACGGCCTTGTAGCTCAGGCCGTGAACCTGACGGCCGAGACCAGTTCCTTTCTCGGCCACAATCGTTTGATAAGAAGTCCAGACCAAACAGGCGCAACACCTCAAACACCTTCTACCCAAACACTTCACCGAACTCGACGCACGGTAGACCGTGCTGGCACGCCCGCGCACAAACCGCACCGCATCCAAAAGTAGGACTCTGTGTTAAACGCACGTCCCCTCGGCCCGGAGAACCAGGACGAGAGATTTGCGCAGCCAACAACATGCTTTGTATAATCATATTGCACATGGGTTTCTGGGGTCCAAACCCAAGATCTCTCAACAATCTTCTCAATCATAGTAACTCGCACACACCTTGAGCCATCCCACAGTGCTCGGCCTCGGCACTAGACCTAGACACCACTTTTTATTTTTTACTCCTCCAAGTACTAAGATTACCAACAAATGTGAAATACCCAGACGTAGAACATCCATCAGTAACTGTTCCAGCCCAATCAACATCCGTATACCCTTCCACATTTTTGTGACCATACTTGCAAAACATTAACCCCTTTCCAGGAGTTACTTTCAGATACCTCAAAATGCACATCACAGCACCCATTTGACCTTCATTAGGAATGCATAAACTGACTCACTACATTCACTGCATATGCAATATCAAGACATGTATGAGCTAAATAAATTAATTTCCCCACAAGTCATTGATAACGCTTTTTATTTGTAGGGACTTGATCAGGATATAACCCCAACTTATGATTCTGTTCATTAGGGGTATCAATTGGTTTACACTCCAACATTCCAGTCTCTGCAAGTAAATCCAAAATATACTTTCTTTGGGACAGAAAGATACAATGTTTAGATCTAGCAACTTCAATCCCAAGAAAGTACTTCAAATCACCCAAGAACTTCATCCCAAACTCGGATGCTAGATGTTTCTGAAGACTTCGCATTTCTACCTGATCATCTCCAGTCACAATCATGTCATCAACATAAATAATTAAATTGTCAATTTACCTTTATGATGCTTTAGGAACAAAATGTGATCTAAGTTACTCTACACATACCCAAACTTCTTCATAGATACTGCAAATCTCCTAAACCACGCTATTGGAGACTACTTCAATCCATATAAAGACTTTCGCAACTTACACATGACACCCTCCTTAGAGGTTACACAAATACCGTGAGGGAGATCAATATAAATCTCCTTCTTGAGGTCACCATGTAGAAACGCATTTTTGACATCAAACTGCAATAAGGGCCAGTTGCAATTAGCAGCGAGGGATAAAAGTACATGCATAGTATAGAGCTTTGCCATTAGAGCACAGGTCTCCAAATAATCCACTCCTTAGGTCTGAGTATAACCCTTTGTTACCAATCAGCCTTGTGCTTCAATGTAAATACTCATCTGCATCCAACTGCATTCTTCCCTCGTGGCAAAGGAACTAAATCCCATGTCTTATTCTTGTTCAAGGCATCTATTTCAACATTCATGGCATCCATCAATTTGGGGTTAGATAAAGCATCTGGTAGCTTAGTTGGCATACATACACTAGATAATTGACACAAAATATGATGCATATGACTTAGATAACCGATGAGTTGTCACATAATGGCTAATGAGATATAGATTTGGCATGTATATAAGGGGAATATTGTACTTTGAGTTTCCCACGAGTAATTCAAGGGGGTAATTGATAAATAGACACATACAAATCATCAGAAATTACCTCACTTAACTCATGATCACGATTTGACTAGAGCAATGGCAGGGCATAAGGGGTCTTGTATCAAATTCGTCTTCGCAAAAATCACAAGAAATAGCACCAGGCGATCAGTCGCACTGCTTATGGCGACCGATCATTTTGTCACAGAGTACAAAATCGTCATGTTCAGAACCCAACGACCGGTCATGACCATCTTTGCGACCAGTAGTTTTGAAGCCGTGAGCAACATCTTCAAGTTCAAAGTCAGATGACTGGTTGTGACCATCTTGGCAACCGGTCGTTTTGAAGTCGAGAGCATCTTTCGCTCCAAACCTGAGCGACCGGTCGTTTTCTCTCCAAGAGCAATATCTGCAATATCTTCACATACATCATTAAGGCTAAGATCCTCCAATCTAAGACTCTTTAATTCACTCCCCCTCCCCCTGAATTGGAGAGGATGAAGAGAGATAATAGGGCACTTCTTCATACAAAGTCACGTCCAAAGTAACATGCACCTTCTGAATAGGTGGATGATAGCACTTATAACCCTTCTGAGTAAAAGAGTAACCAATAAAGACACAGCGCAGAGCACAATGATCAAGTTTACTTTGTTGATGAGAGTAGACATGAACATAGGCAACACACCCAAAAATTTTATGAGGCAACTTGGAGACGAAGACAGGGGAAACAAGGGCACCAAACACATCATGCGGAGTCTTGAAATAAAAAAAACCCAGCTAGGAGTACGATTAATCAAATAGGCAGCAGACAGAACAACAGGTTCACAGAGATGATGGGGAATAGACATATCCAATATGAGTGAGTGGTCAACTTCAAGTAATTATCGATTCTTTTTTTTAGACACACCATTTTGTTAAGGGGTAAAAAGGTTGTCGTTTGGTGAATAATACCTTAAGCATGGAAGAAATACGCCAAAGTATTATTCACGCATTCTCCTCCATTATCAATCCTAAATACTTTGACTTGAGCATGAAACTGACTAGACACCATAATACAAAACTCTAGAAGGACAGAAGCAACATCATGTTTATTTTTCAGCAAGAAAACCCAAGTGAATCGGGTATAATCATCAATAAATGTGACAAACCAACGAAATCCGTGCGAAGTAACGCGAGCCAGACCCCACACATCAAAATTCACTAAATCAAAAGGTTTTGCAGCTTTACTGTCACTCAAAGGAAACATAATGCAATGATTCTTGGCCAAAATACATGTCTCACACTTAAAACTGGACTCATCACAGGAGTAGAATAAAGATGGAAACAAACGCTTAAGGTAGCTAAACGACAATCCCAAGCGACGATGCCATAACCAAATTTGTTGTTTGTCTTTGACACTGCAACTTTGAACAGTATTAACAACACGATCATGAACTGGTGAGTCTTGCGATTCTAAAAAGAGCAATGTGCAGGATAGAAAGTAGCAAAAGCACTAAGTGTATCAAGTAATCGACCAGCAGATAACAAGTTACAATGGATATTGGGAACTAGTAACGCATGAGACAAGGACAGAGTAGGAGTGAGAGAGATTGTGCCCTCGCCAGTAATTGGAGAAGACAAGCCATTAACACTAGTTATGTATGGGTCATGGGAGTTACTAGACAACTCATCAAAAAATTTAGCATCATAACTCATATGATCAGAAGCACCAATGTCAATTATCCAAGTATTAGAGCCATTACCTGGAATAGAGTTAGAAACACATAAATTTGCAGAAGCAGCAGCAATAACACTAACAATAGAGTTTTCACCCATGATTGCAGCAGAAACTCAACAGATCACGACAGAGTATAGAACAAAACACAACCGAGGCACAATTACGGCAAATGCACAAAGACAGTCACGAACGTAGTAGAGGCACGAACACGGCAGAGGCACAAATAAGGTAGATGCACGAAGACAAGAATGACACAAACACAGTAGAGGCACGAACACTACAACACAACACACAAATCCAGGATGGCATACATGGCACAGGTAGAAAAAAAAAATATGGGGCTAGAACAAGGGTGGAAGCAACACACAGGTCACCAGAAAAGTTGGCTCTGATACCAAGTCAAACAATATGGGTAGAATATTTTCATATTCTATTTCATTCTCCAAAATGAGGTATTTATAATACAATGATGTAACCCTGGTATGGTCAAACTAGGAAACAAGATAAAATCCTAATTACACAATATTTGTACAAAAGGAAATAAATAGAGTCCTAATAGACTAGGAAATAAATCTCCTAATTAAGCTAGGATCTCACTAACACATCTTACTCTCAAGTCTTAACAAGTTGTACAATTGTATGTATCACTTTCTGCTAGACTCATTAGTCCTCAAAGTTTTTCCTTTCTCTTTGTTTGCTATTTCCAATTTCTTCTGCGTCAATAATGGGTCGTCCCTATAAATCTCATCACGAAGAGGAAACCAACAAAAACATTCCCATGTTGTTCTTGCTTGGGGAATCAAATCATGCCTGGTTGAACCCTAAAAACCACACCTCCAACTCCAAGCTTGTCAAATTTCCACAACTTGAGGACCAAACGGAGTGTCTCGCATCCGTGTTTGGTTGGTTACTGTCTCGCAACACCTACTCCCTCTTCTTCTTCAACCCCTTTACGCATCAAAGAATCAACCTCCCATGCCACGACAGCGTTATCACTACTGCGGTGTTTTCAACCTCCCCTACCTCCCTTGATTGCACTGTTTTCACCTATAGGATGCCCAGTATCTTTGGCATCTGCATTGACACTTTGCTTGTGGGACAAGAAACTTGGATCCATCATGTTTTCGTGCGAGATCCAAGCTTCTTCGGTGGTTTGATCCAAGCAATCTATAACAAGGGATGTTTCTATTGTGTGGATCCATATGGAAAAATTGCCACATTTGATGCTAAATTGGGGACTTGGAACATTGTTCTTGGCAATGGTTTTGAGAGGGCTTGCAGTTATTTCTTTGAGTTCAATGGAGATATCTTTGCAATGAAGAAGAAGTCAGATTCAACTTTTGTTGAGAAACTTGAGAGGCTCAAAGTGGAAGGAGGAAAGTATGGATGGGAAGAGGTAGACTTGGGCTGCTTGGGTGATGATGTTACACTATTTCTGGGTCCCTATGGTTCCTGTGTTATTCCATGTTTAAGCAATGTTGTTGGGATTCAAAGCTCCGAGAAATCAAGTGTCATATAATATAATAATTAGGGTTTATGTTTCTCATTTTACTCATAAGTGTACTCTTTAGCTACAATAAATCAAATTAAGTGTACTTTTTCTTAGCTACAATAAATAAAAAACATTTACTTTCGTAGAAATGCATAGAGTAAGACTTTAGTAGGTTCCATGGGAGTTACAAAGACTGAAAAAAGGCAAGTAGGTACGTTAGTAATGGAGTATTTCATTAAATCCTTACTCTTTTTCTTTTCTTTTTTTTAATCAAGTCATTAAATTTTGATAAAGTGTCGACAATACAATTGATATTTCATAAAGGTTCATTTGGGAGTGATTCTAGATAGTCCAGAATCACTTCTAGGAAGAAGCACATCTCATGTGCTTCTCCAGAAAATCACTTTTAGTGATTTTGGGGAGAAGCACCTCCTATATGCTTCTCCATAAAAGTGATTATTGGCCTCTCCAGAATAACTCCCAAACGAGCCCTAATTCTATTACTTTCTTTTCTTTTCTTTTCTTTTTTTGGTCGAAATAATACTAGTACTTTTTGTCACAACAATTTTTAACAATAACTGATTTTCTTGTATCTTACCAAACAAGTTGGGCTTCTCAAAATTTAAAAAAATTCACTTTTTACTCTTTTTGTCATAAGTGTACTCTTTCTTAGCTACAATAAATAAAAAAACATTTACTTTCTCATAAATGCATAGAGTATTCGTGTGAATTAACATATTGAGTTTCCGTCCCCCAAAAAAAAAAATGAAATAAAATATGAATATTTAAGTTAACTAATTATTCACAAAAAGATTGATTTAAAACTATAAGTGGTGAAAATTTTAAATAAAAGTGTGGTATCATACTTTTTTTTAATTTGAAAATTGGTATCAAATTTACTTGAGATTTTAATATTTGTTAGTTTTTTGCCCTTTCTAACTTAAAACGAAGAAAATTTTAACAATTGATATTTAGTAAGACTTTAGTGGGTTCAATGGTAGTTACAAAGACTTAAAAAAAGGCATCAAGTAGGTACTTTAGTAATGGAGTATTTCATTAGAGTGCTGCTATTTCCATCCACTTATCTTATTTTTCCACCCACCTTATTTTCAAAATTTTAAAGATAAATTTACTTCTTTGTAAAATGACTTATCAGGACAACTCTCTCTATCTCTCTCACATGCACCCACACCCATATTTTCTTTTTCTTTTTATTTTTTTTCAAAATCCACACCCATCTTCATACCCAACCCACCAAACAAAACGAAATCAACATCTTTCTCTCCCTGCATTCTTCAAAAATTAGGAACCATAAGAAAACCTAAACTTGCAAACTCATAACCCCAATTTTATTTTCAGTCACACACAATCCAATTGTTTTTCTTTCTTCTCTAACTCTAAAGCTCAAGTAGTCCCATAATTACATCAACTTTGAGCTTTTGGGCAACTCTAAAACTGACAGAAACTCATGGCCATTTCCTTTTCTTCATTTGTCTGTTTCTTTCCTTTTAATTTCAAACTCAAATAACACCTCTATTGTAGTATCTGGAATTAAAAATAAAATAAAGCAAATGCGTTTTTATTTTCTGGAACAGATAGAGTAATTAGTGTGAGTTTTTTTTTTCTGGGTGATAATAAGGGGAGTGTTTTTTTCGTTGGCAGTAGAATGAGAGTTTTTCTTTGGTTGAAGGAGAGTTAAATGTTTGTAAGGTCATGGTGTTGACTGTTGGGTTTTCGCTAGAGGAGAAGGTTTGGGTGGGGGACAGCGATTGGGATGGGGATAGGCTAATTGAAGAATTTTTTTTATTGTTTTGTATAGAATTTTTTTTATTATTGTAATAGCAAATATGGAAATACAATTAAAGGGTATTTTCAGAATAATGGTGAGTGGAAAGATAGGTTTATGTTTATTCAATTTTATAGGGTGGGTGAGAAGATATGATGGGTGAGAAAATAGGACAAGGAGGTGGAAATAGCAGCACTCTATTTAAATCCTTAATTTTTTTTTAAAATCAAATCATTAAATTTTGATAAATTATAGACAATACAATTGATAAAATATCAAATCATTAATACTATTACTTTCTTTTCTTTTATTATATCTTACCAAACAGGTTCGCCTCTTCAAAAATTTTATAAAATCACTTATTACTCTAAGTAATCAATCCCAAACGGCCCTATGCCTCCTTTTAGTGTTTGTACTAAGTGCCCATTTGACATTGTTTATTTGGGGTGATAAGTGATTTTTTTTAAATTTTGGGAAGCCCAGCCCATTTTGTAAACTATAAGAAAATCACTTATTGTTAAAAATTGTTGTGAGAGAAAGTTATAAGGAAACAGCTAATGAGGTGTTTTAATTTTCTGATTAAACATGAATCAGTTTCGAAGAGGCGCTGGATTTAATGATTATGTCGCAATCATTTTCTGATTATGCAAGAATCAGTACAAACAACACTTTTAAGTTAACAAAAAGTTTACCAAATGCCAAATTGCTCTCTCTCACAGTTGATTTCTCTCACAGCAAATCTGACATCGATTATTTGTACAGTATAGCAATGCCAAACTGGCCCTAAAAAGTGGTATGATAGAAGGCACTATAGATCCTGAGAGGATCCTCCTTGTAATTAACTTTTGTTTTTAAAAAAAAACAAAAAAAAAACTGAAAGATAATACACCACATAAGGCATTAAAGATGGACATCTGATGCTAGAATTCACTTTGATTTTGTATCAGAAAATGGGTGTGGGCCTGTGCAACGCCTTCTGTCAGCTTGTATAGCAATTAGCAACTAATGATTTGTATTCAAAATCGGAGCTACCTGCAAAGTTTCATCGAGATCCATGCTTCTCATAAACAATGTAGAAAATAAAGTCCAACTCATACATAATCAAGTTTCTATATATACGTACAAATGGACTGTGCTGCAATTTAGTTGTCCAACACACCAGAGAGCGGCTCGATTATACTTGCATATGAATCATGATCACTGCAAGGTGATGGATGATGGAGGGAACTTCCAATGTCAACGGACTGGGTCACATTTAGCCTCCAAATCTTTAATAGAAATGTTACCGCCCAAACAGGAAGGCACTCCATTGCAAATGTCATCACAAAGATCCTGTAAGCAGCATTGTGCCATCGGATGTAGCTAGGGCCCTCCAATTTGAATTTCACATTTGAATAATGCTCTTCACTTGGGATCTCCGTAACACAACTATCTTTCGAACATCATTTTCCTTAAGATCATAACTGCCTTGTCAAAAAGAGCATCATTTTTGGCGAGATACTGTTCAGCTGCATGTTCAGTGCTAAACACCTTTCGTCCTATGAGGTAACTGCTTCCTTCTTTGGCAATGAGACCATGCTCACAAGCCAACTGAAATACCTCAGATTCACGACATAAGCCTCTCCCAAACTGTATCCCCAGATCAGCCTTCTTCATCGCAGGTGCTAATTTATTTTTCACCACTTGCACAGAAATCCCAAGACCTGTAACCTATAACAAGATGGAATTTATGATCAAATGAAAGAACAGAATTCCTCAGAAGGAAACAGTAAAAAATCTGGTAAGCAAAATTTTAAAGTAAAGAGTAAACTGAAAGATGAAAACTTCAGTTACCATATAAATTGAATATCCATAGTGTTCTGCATCTGTTTATGGAAATGTAAATGCAGCACACACACTGCATTAAGGAGCTTTTACCACCACTGTCTAAGTAGCTCAACCTAATAAGCAATAAAGTTTTTGATACATCTACATAATTGTCAAGCGAAATGCTCGAAAAGTGGCCCTAATCCACATTAACCTGTGGAGGAATGACGACACCATGCTCTCTTGGTGCTCAACTTTCAGGGAAGGACACGAGATTGCACATGCTGAAATTCATGGACAAAAGTATGCTTCAATTGCAGAAGCAAACTTTTTATTTTACTGCTTTCTCTTTGCAGCCCTATTGCATTCCATTTATGGTTCCTTGGTTTCAGGATCGCTCCTTTAAGGACGGGCATTCTTTGTCCTATCAGTTTTCTTAAACAATTAGTTTATTGTTTTGCATTATGAAAAAGAGCAGCATTGTGGTACTCTTCTTTACTACTCCAACTGCTCAGAACCAATGTTTTAAAGGGCGAGATGTTTTTGACCCTGTAAGGCGATGCATCTGCCTTTTCGAAAATGTATTATTTTAATTAAAAACATACATAAATAATATAAAATAGTTCAATATAAGTACTAATTGTTATTAAGCATAAAAATCAATCCCAACACACAAGATATTTATTCAGTCAAATGATATTTGTTACAAAAACAAACAATGCACTTATTCATCCCACTTTATTGATCGAGTGGAACTTGGGAGGGGAAGAGGGGGTTGTGCAGTTGAAAACTTAGGGATTGACATGGATATTTAGGCTGTTAGTATCGAGTAGGTGGGACTTGAGATGAAAGAAGAGGTTGTGGCAAAAGAAACTTTAGCGTTTCAAAAATTAGAATAATGAAAGGCTGTTTTTTAAGCCTTTAAGTGAAACGGCGAGTTTCACTTTGAACCAGCCTGAGCTAAGGCACTACAACGGCACTTTGAATAAAAGAAATGGGGCACGAATACTCTTCTTCCTTGCCTCACTTACGCATCAGCTGCAATTTGCAGCACCTCAGCCGCGATTTGCAATGCATCTGACAGCGTCAGTGGTTTCACATAAGTTAAATGGTAAGTTAGCTAAACAAAATGCTCGCCTCAAGGCACACCTAGGCAACGCTTCTTAAAACTGTGCTCAGAACATCAAAGAAACTGGCATTTTGCAGACAACTATTTGATAGTCTTAACAGATATGCCGATATATTTGCCCAACAGCGATTTGACTGATCAAAATAGACCAACAGCACAACAGCATGAAGCATCAAGTAGCATTAAGCGCAGCATAACATCAATAAATTTGTTCACAAAATGAGCATATCTCAAAATAACCTTTGATAGCTTGTACGTATTCTTGTCATTACTAAACTAATAAAAGATTTACCTTATCCTCAGTCTTAAGCAACTGTGTCCTTTTTATTCTCAATCGTACTGCTGCATAGAATCTCAAGGCATTTCCACCACAAGTAACCTCATCCATAGGTCCAAAATCTTGCCCTGCGCTTGGACTTGATCTAACCTAGATACCCAAAAATAAAATATTAGATAGTAAACATCATTTCTCCTTCTGCAGCTTAAAAGACAGAATTTATAACAGACAATAAATAGGTAAAACTGTTCAAGTAGGGTGGCTATAACCTGATTAACAAAAACGATAAGAGTTCGAGAACGGGATAATGAAGAATGTATTTTTCGTAGTGCTTGGGTTATAATTCTTGACTGTGCACCTCGGTATGCACCATCAATTACAACATCAAGTTCACACTGGGGGACCAGGGCAGCTACCTGAAATATCAAAAGTATCCCAAGCAATAATTGTTAGTTTCTTTATCTGTGAAATACTCTAAAATGATTAACAGTGTCATCTACATCCATGACAACACAGCAGCATAAAGTCATCCCATTAAAGAAAAGGAAAGGGCAAGTCCAATAATGAACTCTCTAATTTACATCCAACAGTCAACTCAATTAACTTATCTTGATATATCTCATTAGTTACAAGTCAAAGAGCATTTCAGTTCCTAGTTTGTCTAATCACACCACGGGTATACCTTCTTTGATTGATATTTAGAAAGGCTCCCTCAAACAGAGGGCTGAGCACCACTACCATGTATGTAGAATATGTTTGTCTATATATCAGCATTTTTGGTGCAGTTATTGGTGTTTAAAAACAGGTAGATGTGTCTTTTCTTCATGGACAATGGAAAGCAAAAGCTGAGCAGCTATGTTGGTAAGAGACATCCAAAATATCCAATCTCAACAAAGAGTAACATCAAAACAAGCAAATTCTCCAATGAATAACGCCACAAGCATATTTAGTTTTAATCACTTACACTATCAACCACAATTACATCCAAAGAACCACTTTTAGTCAGAGTGTCAACCACATTTAGCACATTCTCAGCTGAACTGGGATGTGAAAAAAGAAGGTTTTCTGTGTTTACACCCATAGATTCTGCAAGTGAAGGATCCATTGCATTCTCTATATCAAGATACGCACAATATCCTGGCCAAAAGGACAGTCTGGTTAAGCAATTATAATAATGAACTGAAAAGAGACAATATAGAACAATATAATTATCAGAATTAAACAAATGGCTAGCAGGGGCATATGATATACCAGCCCCATACATAACAACCAAATAAATGAGAAATAGGTCAAGACATCAAATGATTAGGTGAAAGTAATTATGCCTTATATTGATTTCATTTCTAGTTTCTAAGAGAGATGAACTACTAAGATTTTAACTGCCCTTAATATATACATGTGCTTTCCCCCTATGAGAAAACTAAAAGAAACATTTTCTATCGTACTTGTATGAGACTTCTCATAATAGGAAGGAAGATTAGAAAATACGAAAGCCCAGGTCACTTAACATAACATTTTACTAAATAATTTAATTTCACAGGAGTGAAGGAGATGCAAGAAAATTGCACATATTTCATACTCAAAATATATAAATTATATATATAAAAAATATACAAAACGATACACACACACAGATACAGAGGCAAATGGAGAAAGAGAACTTAACATTGCATGGTTAGAGTAACATCTCTTCTTAGTAAGATATAGATATTACCAACTACATTGTTACACTGAGTAGTTAGTAAATGGTTAAATAGTGAATTTCATTGGTTAAATGGTTAACATCTCTTCTTATAACTCTCTTTGCTTTGAAGCATTTTTTGGTTAAATAGTGAATTTCATTAAGAGCAAATGGTCTCTGTCAAGGAAGGAGTCAAGAAGATGGCAGGCCTTATAGGTAAGTTGCATTCATTGTAACTTTTTTTCTATAAAAAAATACCAAGCCCTGTTATATGGAATAAGTGCCCCTATGAGTCACACATAAGGATTTGCTCCTATGAAGACAAATAGAAAGAAATGAACATAAAAACAGATACCATGAAGTCATTCAATATTTCTTACCAGGTGCTAGGACGACATAAGTTTTCATGTAGGGATGGTTCAAATTTTCAATTTAGTAATACAGAGGAACATGCTGGTTGGAACATCCATTTGCAGATACAGGAATCTTTGAGGTTTTTCCATGATTTGAATAGTCATACGACTTGGGACCCTAATGTTGTTAATATGGAAATTTCCAGGTCTGTAGGCCTGCCCTTGAAAGAGATGTTCCAACAGTTTGCTAGGAATTTTTTAGGATCTTGATTCCTTTACAAAAAGTTTCAGTGCCTCCACTGCTCTAACACCGAAGAAACCTGGAGCTTCTCATTAAAGATTTCAGACCAATAAGTTACACTCACAGTGTGTGTGAAGGGAATGTAAGATATTGGCTAATAGGTTGAGGTTAGTAGTGGGTGGAAGACCCATACTCTATGTTGTTGTGGTTACTCAATAAGCATCACAGTAGCTCTATTTGGAAGGCTATCACTCACTGTATTGTGTTGCATATATGGAGGGAAAATAGTGTGGTCATAGAGAGTCCACCAATTAAAAGTTAAAACTATATTACCCCCTCGTCCCTAAATCAATGGATATCAGTTTTGTATTTTGTCTCACGTTCTACCATTCAGAAATTTCAGTTTTCTATAGATATATGCTCCAACTGTGTGCACCTTCATGTATTGGGGGCAATTCCCTTCACTTCTATAAAACTTCATTTACTTATGCAATATTATACACACAGAGAACAAAATTAAAGCATAAAATATTTAGTTTATGTACAGTAGATGATCAGAGTTTTACAAAAATGAGCAAAATGGCATCTTCCATGTTCCTTATCAAACTAAGTCAGTGAATATATTATTGTCTCCACTTCCTATACAAAGAATGAGACCACAAATTAAATACACACCTCCAAGCTTTTGAGCTTCCTTGATGATGTGGAGTGCAAGTGTGGTCTTCCCAGATGCTTCTTGCCCATAAATTTCAACGATTCTTCCCTGCAGAGGGCAATGTACATCTCAGACTGGAGTTCTAAAATTGACACTATTTCATCCATTTGCAGCTAAAAAAGAAAATCAAATGAATTCAATGCACCTATATTTGAAATTATTAGTAACTTGTCTGTTTTCATCCTACAAGAGGCCTGTATCAAATCCTACCATCATCAAGCCATATGCGGAATTTCAGAATTTCCGGGTTAGATTGGGGTAAAGAGGTGGCTAATATGAGTTTTAATGAAGAAGTAATAGGTACACAATTAACTACCTTTGGTAATCCTCCAATCCCAAGAGCTAAATCAAGCTTCAAGGAGCCAGTGGAGATGACCGGTGGGCGTCTTGAGCGAAAAAACCGCTGCAAAGACAACATAGACTCTCTACCGAAATCGCCAGAAAGCCGTGAGAGAGCCAAACGCAGTGCAGCATCTTTTTCTCTTGCTTTGGCATCATCATTATCATCACCATCCAGCAGACCATCACATTCAGCTGTGAACAATAAAGCATCAAAATTTCTGCACATAACAAACTCTAAATTCCAACGGAAGCAATGTGAAAATTACCAACACAAGATGTCGAATATCTTCTTCCTCTCTGGAGCAAAAACACCAAAACAATGAAAATAAATGTTACTTATTTTGAATTAAAAAGAATTTATTCTACTGTAGGTTTCTTGAAGAAAACAATCAGAGAGAGAGACCAACCAACCTGGTGGACAGAGCAGAGTAGAGAAGAGAGGCGAGGTTGCTTGAAGAAAGCCAGGCCAAGACGTTGTGCAAGTAGCGGACGGAAGAGCAGACCCATTTCCTGATGGGTAATTTCGTGAATAAATGTGGTCTGAGGGTTTAAGAAGGAAGAGAACCTTTTGAGGGTTTTAGGGTTTTTGAGTTCTGAAAGTGTGGCGCCATTTCGGCTCTCTGCTCTCAAGTCCGAAATTTCCCCGGTCTACACATATTGTGCGTCTATGGCCACTCTCTACAGTTGCTTCTTGTGGTTTTGGGCCTTAGCTGTTGCACATTTTTTTCTCACCTTAGCCCATAACGACTCAAAATTTCCTTCTTGAAAATACTACTCATATATTGCCATTAAGGGCTCGTTTGGTACACCGTATTAGACTCTGGATAGGAGTAAATAGTCTATGTCGGGCGTTTGGTGTCAACTTGTATTATTTAATTACCCGACTATTTTATACGGGTTGGGCTTTTAATACTATCCTAACCTGACTAACTAATACAACCCACACACCCCGGATTAGATAATACACGCTTAATTATACGGCCAGGGAAAAAGAGCACGCGTTCTACCAAAAAAATCAGACGCTCTTTTCATCTTCTTCTCTGCTATCTTCTCCACAGGTTATTTTCTTCACTCTTTTCCAGGTATCCATCTCTCACACACTCTCTCTCTTTCATACTCTCTCCAATATGCTTCTTCTTGCTTCTTTTCTATTCTTTATATATTTCAATTTGTTTATTAAATTTTTGTGGAAATTAGGTTATGTGTTTTTCGTTTTTGAAATTAGGTTATGCTTACTTACATGAATGAAAGCTAAATCGTTAAAGGACCTATTTTACAAATGAGAAACATTGGACATGGGATTAATGAATGAATTGCGCAGCCTCAGAGACAACAATGCTTTATAGTTATGTGAACAGGCATTGGGAAAGTGATCAAATTCCAACGATATTTTTTCCCAAAGACTCTGACCCTTTTATTGATTCTATCTTCAATCCTCCCACCACCTGAAGGCATATGTCCCTTCCTCCTGCGATTTACCCAACCCCCAAATAAATAAATAAGGTTGAAGTACATAGACATATGCAGTATAATAATATATGAACCTTTTTATATTTCTTCTTCTTGTTGTATATGTAAATTTTGATGTATAGTACAAACATATGCTGCTATGCATATCAATATTCACTGTACAATTCTAATAGTTAAACCACATATATTTCTGTATATGCAAGCTGAATGGTATTTTTTAGTCTTCTGTCATGTGTAGAATTCTACTTATTGTTGTATTATTCTAATTTTACATGTAATCTTGTGTAATGCATGATTATTTCACTACCAAAAAAATGAGTATTTGGGGCATTTAATATTCGCCTCTAAAAGCACTTATAGAGGCAGATATCTTGCAAAACTGCCCCTAATGAGAAGGAGGGGCGGAAAGAGAATGGGCCCTTAATACTAGCGCCTCTATTGTTATTAGGGGCAGAAAATCTCAAAGATCCGCCCTTATTATTTGTGTTGCCACGTTGGCAAATTACATTAAAGATCTTTATTACAGGTGCAAACATCCGCCCCTAATACTTTCAATTATTAATTAAAAAAATACAAAACACAAAATCCGCTCAAATGAAACACAAATTTTGTGTTTTGAATTCAAAATTTACAAAACGATCCAAATTATTCTTCTTTCCCTCCTTTCTCTTCTATACAAAGTTTGAATTTCAAACCTACATCCACTCAACTAGAACACAGCTTTACAGAACAAATCTCGAAGCGTTTCTTGTTATTTTACTGCAGCACACGAAGCATTTCAACGATTCCTATTTTCTGGAGGAAAAATCAATCAAATGATTAAAATGATCCAAGAAATTATTCACCATTCCACTTCAAATTCTTCAAAATCTGTGGAATGTACCTGCAAAAATGAAAATTTCGAAAAGAATAAAAAAAACACGGATTAAAGTTAAAGAATACCAATTGAGTTTTTCTTTTCTCTATTGCAAACCTTTCTTGTGCTCTTTCTTTCGCTTTCTTTGATACACCAAGTGAATATTGCAAGAGAGAAAGAATAAGAAGAAATGGGAAAAAAAGACTACGTAGAAGGAAGAAAAGAAGAGAGAACGATTTTAGAGCTAGACGAGAGCAGAAATGAAGGAACAAAGAGAAGAACTAAGAAAGAATGAAAATGAGATGAAGGGTTGTGCGGCGCTGGAAGAAGAGGAAGAGAGGAAGAGAGAAATAGGGGAAGTGGGTGTGTTGGTGTTGGAGAATTAGGGTTTAGATTAATCTTTTTTTTAAAAAAAAAAAAAACTAAAATCAGCCTCTGAAGGGAAATAATTAAATTTAAAAAATAAAAAACATTCATCTGCCCCTAATAGAAGTCATTAAGGGCCAATCTTATTTGCCACTAATAATTAAACTTTATAAGGGCAGTGTATACCGCCCCTATAAGTAATAAAACTAATAGAGGCATTTACTGTGCGCCCCTATTATTGTTATAGGGGCATGCCCATATTTCCGCCCCTAATAAACATTAATAGAGGCAAATCCTTATTTCCACCCCTAATTTACTGCCCCTAATACTCACGTTTTTGGTAGTGTTTATATTGCTAAAATTAATGCATGGTTATTTATATTACTTTTACTGAAAAAATTTCCTTATGGTAATATTAAGCTTGATTATGTTTTTGGTAAGGTACATAATATTTGTTTAATTTGTTAGGATGTTATTATCTTGTGGATGGTGGGTACACAAATGGTCAAGGATATTTGGCTCCTTATAGGGGTACAAGATATCATTTATCTGAATGGAGGAATAGAAGGGCACCTAATAATCATGAAGAGTATTTCAATATGAAGCATGCTGCTGCAAGATATTGATATTCAAAAGGAAATGGCTAAAGCATTTGGTGAGATGATTTCTGAGTCTGTTGACCAATTAAAAACTATAACTAATAGTTTGGTGAAAGGATCAGAACCAAGACCTGACATTGCTGCTGAATTGGCAAAGATGGACTTGTCTATTGTTGACCAAATTAAGGCACTACGGCTAATTTTGGAGAAAGCAAGTGATGAGAGAACATTCCTAACATTGGATGGTGCTATGCGAAAAGCATTTGTTCTTCTCTTACTTGGGGCGAGGGAGCTGTGATTCACTCTTTGATGTAGTTTGGTTTATGAACAACTTTCCCTTTTGCTTTTATCACCGTAGTATGTGATCACTTTGAATTATACATTATTTGGTACTGTTTTTATTAACGTATGCAAGTATGTTGGAATTTTTAAGAGATGCTACAATTATGATAATGGGTTATATTAAAAAAAAATCTTGGCAAAAACAATTGAAAAACAAATCTTGTCATATGAATCTTACCAAAAAAAATTCATGTCATTTGAATTTCAATTTCCATTAAAATTATCAAAGAATTTTTTATTTATTTTAAAAATAGTCCGATCTGATGTTATCCGGAACATCACCAAACACAGTATAACTTAGTCAGATCATTTATTCGGAACAGCACCAAACGCCGTATAATATTATGGATAAATAGTCAGTACTCTCCGGAACAGATTAATACTATCCGATGGAAATTAGTCAGTACAGTCCGACGTACCAAACGAGCCCTAAAAGATGAAGGTCATTGTGTATTTCTTTGTTAGGGTTTGGATGTAAGTTTGATTACAGTTTGGAGGTGAATATTTATAAGTAAACTAGAAGGTGGTTGATTTCAAACGGTGGGTAGATTTAATTTACATTTATGGCATGTTTACTAATGGGAATCAAAATAAGAAGTTGAATTCCGATTACGGATTACTTATATGTTTACTTGACATAAATGAATGAAAAAGTGAGCGGGCCCACAAAAATTCAAGAATTCAACTCCTCATTTTGGAGGAGTTGGACTCTTGGGAAGGAATGTGGTATTCTAATTCCAAGAGAGCTAGCCCATCAGGAATCCATCTTTTTTATCCATTATATCTCATACAAAAAATTTCAAATTTGTCGTCCACTTTTTTTATTCGAAAAAAGAGTTCAAATACCAAAACACACGAGCACGCCTGAAAAGATCGAAATAAAAGGAAGTGAACACACCAGGGGAAGACCATTCTCCCATCTTGGACAGCAAGAGACTGTGACCCAAATTAGCAAGACCACTAGATATAAAGTTTGTTTCCATGTTTGTAACATGTTTGCAAGATACATCATTGTTGAGGCCCAACAATCTCAAGCATTTGGGGATTTTTCTTTTTGCCTTCTTACAGCAGCCCAGGCCCATTCGTCAGGCTGCTGGAACGAAAAAACCCCCTACAATCATCATAACGAGAACAAAGTAGGAGGATGTCCTGGATCAGAAGCTTGATACTCTAGGGGGGAGCTGCCATCTGATTAACACAGTCAATGATAACCCTCGAATCTCCCTCAAGCATAATTTTATGCCAACCCTTAGAGCAAGTCCAGCACTAGGGCCTTGCCTTGGCAACAGGCCCCCCCAAGCCCAATTTCCACCTACAGCGAGCCAAACCCAGCCCAGGCAAGGCATGGGACCCACCAGCTAGGGCAAGCCCACTAGCAAATCTGGATGCGCTAACATCAGCGTGATGTCAGCACTGACCCACCAGCCCACATAGCCCAATGGCTACAAGCCGCGTGGCTTCTCCTGGAGCCTCCGATCAAAAAATCTTTGTGCAAAAATACAAATGGCCTCTTTCATCGAAGCCAGAAGGTCATGGACAAACGTTTGAAGAGATCAAAATCTTGGTGGCGAGGTTAAAAAAAAAAATTTAATTGCCGTTTTATTCAATTTAATGTCAATTATATATATATATATATATATTCTTGCATTTCCAATTTCATTTTTTTTAATAGATTATTCAAGGCAAAACAAAAAAGAGGAAAACCATTACGCATGGCTCCTCAAGTGAACAATGCCTGCAATCGGTTCCAGTGGTGCGTTCCGTGTCGAAAATGATGGCACTATTATGTCCTCCAAAGGAAAATACTCCCCCACGTCGTGATCCAGTAGAACTACCTCCGCCAATTATTGAGTCGTCCTTGTACTCGATTGTGTCGGACTATGAGGACCGGGAGTATTTCAATTGTATGATGAGTGAGATGTGAATTTTATAATAAATATGGACACATGACAACTGAAAATCTTATCTGAAAATTTAATTTGAAAATTTTATCCGAAAATGTTATCTAAATTTTTAGATTGGAATTTTATAATAAATATTGACACGTGGCAACTGAAAATCTTATCTGAAAAGTTTATCAAAATTAATGATTTAAGTATAAAAAATAGAAAATAAATTAAAGGGAATAATAATTGTTATTGCCCTTGCCTTTTGGGGTGGAACCAAAAAAGGTAAGGCTGCCACTATTCATGTGAATAATGACAAACCTTGCCTTGCCTTTGCCTTGCACTTGCCCTTTGGGGTGGAGATGCTCTTATGAACCGTATAAGCCAAACCATCCCTAAGAGCCAGACATTCTGCAACAATAATGGAAGTTTGTCCAATTTTCTTGACACTAGCAAGCATCACATGCCCATCCCAATTTCTAATTACAAACCCTGTAGTCGCAACCTCATTGCGAATTGAGCCGTCAAAGTTCAACTTCATCCAACCAGTGGGAGGGGGCTCCCATTTAATGGAGGCAAGGAGTGATTGTTTTAAGTGGTAGTGAGAATTTTCCTTCGAGTAATTCACCCCAATATGACTTGCCACATTCAACACTCTGGCAGGGTGAGGGGAAATATCTTGGAAAATCTTAAGGTTTCTAGCTTCCCAAATTTGCAAACAAAGAAGGAGAATTTTAGAGAGGTTGTTAAGGCCTTGCTGTTGGAAAGTGTTAGGAGTATTTTTTTAGCCAATGTAACATATCCAAAGGTGGGGGAGAGTTTGCTGGAAGAAGGGTCGTGGTGTGCCAAACACTTAAGGCAAACAGGCATTCTAGGAAGAGGTGGTTAATGGTTTTAATATAATTCAAGCACAAAGGGCATTCAGGGTTAAGATGAGGGAAGAATTTGTAGAGATGGCTTCTAACTTGTAATCTTTTACAGATCAGCAACCAAGAAAAGAGTTTAACCTTAGGGGGCAAAGTAATCCCCCACATTTTCTTCAACAGGGTAGCTTGGGGGTGGGATAAATTATCCTGCACTTGAACATTGTAAGCACTTTTTATTGAAAACTTTCCATTGGGGTTAGGACCCCAGACTAATTGATCATTCAAAGAGGAGAAAGGAATCAAGATTGTAAGAATTTTTTCAGTAATGTCTTCATCAAAAATTTCTTTCAGCTTTCCTTTGTTCTAAGATTGATTAATGATAAAATCTGAAACCAAAATATTAGTATCAATATCACCTCTTTGGGTAAAAAAAATCAAGTCGATAAGTGAGAAGGTTTTTTCTTGAGAGCTAAGAAGCATTCTCTTCTAAGATATTTTTTAACAACAATTTGTGCCCACCAATTGGAGTGGTTAGTTAGATAGATCCAACCCAGCTTTAGCTAGAGCAGCATGATTGAAAAGAGAAGGAGATCTCACACCAAGAACCCCCATGTCTTTAGGAAGGCAAGCATCCTTCCGAGCCACAGTTGGAACCTTAGTGGAAGATCTCCAAAAATAAAATCGTTAGCAACTAATGTACTAACTTCCTTAGGACATTTAAAGCAAGATAAGGTATGATTAGGGATTCCATTAACACTAGACTTGATCAGGGTCAATCGACCAACCGTAGAAAAGGTTTGGGCTTTCCAACTAGGAGTATTAGACTTAGAAGAAAGAGCTAGACGATTGAACTGCCTAATGTTTGCTAAGGCCACTCCTATGGCAATTAGAAATATAATTAATATGTTGGATTCCTTTTCCAAAGCTTGAGGACTTCATATCAATCTGCATAAATCTACTATCTATTTTCTAGGAATGTTCCTACTAACGTGAGAACAAATTTGAGCACTTTGCTTCAAATTCAGCCTAAAGCTACCTTAGGGCGTTATTTAGGCATCAATAATATTGTTTTTTTTCGAAAGAGCCTCTCAATTAATGCTAAGCTTATGATTTTATCACACCAGGTGGGGTAAAAACCAAATTGAATGGTACACCTCAAGGTCATTTTTTTCGCATCTAGAGGCATTCGACCACAAGAGTCATTCTTGCGTTTTAAATCATTGAATAACTTGTGCGCAATTAAAATATTATCAAAGATAGATCGTCTCGGAGCAAAAGCCCCTTGATTTTGAGAGATGTATTTAGAGAGAAGAAGTTTAAGACGTTGGATAATATTTTGGTGATCAGTTTATAGGTGACATTACAAAGACTGATAGGTCTAAATTGTCCTACTTCCTCAGGTTTACTAATTTTAGGAATTAAGGCTATATTAATATGGTTAATAAAGGTCAGGGGTAGATTATTGGAGAAAAACTCATTAACCATATTCTTTAACATGTGCTTGGTTTTATCCTAAAATTGGTGATAAAACAAGGCACGTATACCATTAGGCCCAAGGGCCTTAAGAGCTCCAATACTCTTAATGGCTTATTCAAGTTCTAAATTAGACACAAGAGCTAACAGATGATTATTGTCGCTTGGGGTAACACAAGGTTCAATGATCTTGGTAAAGTCCTTAATTTGATTGTGGTTGGGGAGATTAGCATAAGAAAATTTATGTTTGAAGGCAGCAATGAAAGTTTGGATATATAAGAGTGTCACCTTCTACCCAAAGCCCCTGATTATCTTTAATCCTTAGAATTTGGTTTCATTTTCTCATAATTAGAGCTTGGGTGTGAAAAAACTTAGTGTTTTACAACCAAGTGACAACAATTGTCTCTGGCTTTTTGGGTAAAGAACAATTCCTCCGGCTCTAATAGAAGCTTAAGATCTCGATTAAGAGCACAATCTATAGCAAGGAGATATGAATCAGTTGGCTTGAGAGCCAATTGTTGTTATATGGTTTGCAATTCCTGTTGTGCAGACTAAGTATGTGGAAAAGATTGTCAAACACCTCCCTTTTCCAGTATTTAAGGAAGTGCTGGAAAGTGGCACAACAAGTACTAGTTTTTTTTAGCAGCATTACCAGTATAGTTCTCATCCCAGGCTTGGTTAACAATCCTAGGGAAATCTTGGTGAGATAACCACATGGCTTCAAATTTAAAGGCCCTACGTGTTGCTTGAGATATTGTGGGGCAAGATAAATAGGACCATGGTTTGATGTAATAATAGGGAGATTTTGAAGATCATAATGTGGATAAAGTCTTGACCAATTAGGATTGACAAGGGCTCTATCTAATCTTTCATAAATGATGGAGGTATCCTTATGGTCATTACACCAAGTAAAGGGAATACCTTTAGCATCAAGAGATAACACTTCATAGTCATTAATAAAACTATTAAACTCAAGCATTGCACAAGAAACAGTTTGTGTTCCACCAATTTTCTCATTTAGAGAGTAAATATTGTTAAAACCACCATAAGAACCCAAGCTATAAGAGGGATCAAGTTTGAGTTTGATGATATTCAGGCCATAAGAGTTTTTATTTTTCTTTTTATGGGTAGGCATAAACAAAAGTAACAAGCCAACTTTTGTTCTCAAGTAACTCTCATGATAATTCAAAATACTAATATTAATGCAAGAAGGATTCCAAAATAACAATATCCCGCCACACTGCCTTATGGTTGGGACACAAAAAGAACTTGCAAAACCTAACCTACTGGCTAGGTAATCAGCCCTATTACTAGAAGCCCTAGAATCCAAAATACATATCATATCTAAATTTAAAGACTTAACATAAAATAAAGATTGAAATAAGAAACCTTGTCAGGCACTACCTCGGCTATTCCAGACTAGAGACTTCATGGATTGGTTGTCAGTTCAGTGGTATTGTTGGGGTCAAAACCCCCAATGATCTCAACACTTGGTTCCAACACTTCTTCCATTTCCACAGGCTTTTCTCTCTCTTTTTAGGACTCTTAAAAGCAATAACAGCATTACAGGCATTAGAGGCTTGCTGGAATTCAAATTAGTTTGTGCAAGGGATCTAACCTGTTTCTCAGCAAGTTGGAAACACAACTCATTGATGAATTTAATACTATTTTGGAGCAAGAAGCTATGTTTTCGCAACAAAGAAACGTCTAGACAGGCTTCAAGAGGGTGACTGAAATACAAGTTCTTTCATATGTCTACTCTAAGAGGAGAAGAAATAGGATTGAGCAGCTGAAAGATGATAAGGGGTGTTGGATAAAGGACGCTAATAGGTTTAAGACTTTGGCTGTTCAGTTATTTTCGGGGTTATTCACTCAAAGTTTTTCTCCTCCTTTTAGTTTATGCATTCCAAATATGTTTCCACATGTGGATTTCGATAGTTTAAATGCTACTCTGATTACTTTGGTGCCAAAGGTTGTTAACCCTTAGTCTATGGTGCAGTTCAGGGCCATTAGTCTTTCTTGTACTTAGTATAAAGTGATTTTTAAAGTGTTGGTGGCTAGGTTAAGACCTATTTTGCCTGACCTCATTAGCCCCAACCAAGTCAAGTTTGTGCCTAGGAGGCATATCACCGATAATTTTTTATTGTCCAAGAGATTATGCATAAATTCAAGATTTTGAAGGGTAGGAAAGGGTTTTTGGCTAGGAAAATAGATCTGTCCAAAGTTTATGACAGGTTAAATGGGGGTTTATTGAATTGGTGCTTGGTGAGATAGGGCTTTCTAGTAATATTATTTAGCTTATAATGAGTTGTATCACAACTATGAGTTACTAAGTTTGTGTGAATGGTGAGTTGATTGTTCCCTTCAAACCAAATAATGGGATCCTCTTTCCCCATATATTTTTGTTCTTTGTATTGAGAAGTTGTTTCGTTTGATTGTTGATGTTGTTAATCACAAGAAATGAAAGCCTATGAAGTCTTCTCAAGCTAAGCTAGCAATTTTTCGTTTATTTTTTTTGTCGATGATCTGGTTCTTTTCTCTTAGGATAGCCCTAAGCAAGCTAGGGTATTGAAGGCTTGCTAGATATGTTTTGTCGAGCTTCACGCCAAACTGTAAATTTGATGGATAAGGTTCACCAGAGGCTTGCTACTTGGAACATCAATCTCTTATATATAGATGGAAGAGCCACTCTTGTTCAAGTGGTGACTGTTGATGTCTCTATATATGCTATGCATACTATTAAATTTCCTACTAGTGTTTGCAATAGTCTTGATCGTTTAAATAGGAGCTTTTTCGTAGGAGATACTAAGAAAAAGAAGAATGTCTATATGTGTCAATTGAATTTGGTGTGTAGGCCAAAGTGTAGCGGTGGTTTGGGGTTTAAATGAACTACTAACATGAATAAAGTCTTTTGGCTAAAATTGGGTGGAAGCTTCATCTAAGGGATAAAAGGTTGTTGGCTCAAATTTTTGAAGCTAAATACCATCAAGGTCAATCTATTTGGATCCCTCCTTACGTTCTAGGCATGATTGCTCTTCAACTTGGAAGAGTGTTTTATATGGGACTGAGTTGCTAACTAAAGGTATGAGTTGGAGAATTGGGAAAGGGGATACAACTCATTATTGGAAGGATCTCTGGATTTGTGATGAGACTTTAATGCAGCATTCTGCAGTTCTTGATATCAGAGATTTGGATTTTTTCCCTGAGATGGCTAGTAGGATGTGCCTAAACTTAAGAGTGTGGTTTCAGAGGAGATGGTTCAGAAAATCATATGCTACCCTGTGAGGTTTGGTAGTAGTGTGCATGATACTCATATGTGGAGATTAACTGCTGATGGTGTCTTTTCTGTGAAATCAGCTTATGATTTGTTGTTTCAAGAGTATAGGGAGGTTGAGCCTTATTGGAAATTGTTGTGGAAAATGAAAATTTTCCCTATGCTGCAAATCTTTCTATGGCTTGTCTTTCAAGGTAAGGTGTTGTCAAATGATCAGAGATGGAAAAGATAGTTAACTAAGGATCCTTCTTGTGGTTTTTGTGGCTGGTCTTCTGAAACACTCCTACATATCCTTAGAGACTGTCCTCGAGCTAGAAAAGTGTGGCAAGCTGTATTGGAATCTGGTGCCAATCCTCACTTCTATTGTACTGATATCAAGCCTTGGCTTTTGAGTAATGTTAGTTCTAAAGCTAAGTGGTTTGATGGTTGTGATTGGAAAGTGGTGTTTGGTTTTACATGTTGGCTGATTTGGAAGTGGCAAAATCAACAAGTTTTTAATGGCTTGGAGGGTTTGCCTTTCAATTTTAAACAATTTTTTTTTTGTTGTGCGGGAATGGATTCAGGCTTCAGTTAAGTTGTATCGTGTGCCAATTTCTATTGCTTGGTAACCTCCTGGTTTGGGACAATTCAAGCTGAATGTATGGCTCTCAGGAAGTGGCCTCTATGTGCACTGGGGCAAGGGGAGTGATTCGTAACACCTATGGTGATTGGATTGGTGGTTTCTCTGTGAATTTGGGGCAAGGTAAGATATTGGAGGCTGAGATTTGGGGGTTGTTTTTTGGCTTTAAGCTTGCTAAGGATAAAGGTATTTCTCATCTCCTAGTGGAAATGGATGTTGATGTGCCTGTGCATTGTTACCCTTTGACTTCTTTGGGCACTGCCTGTTGTGATCTCATGAACCAATTTGACAGTTGTGCTCTTCGTCATATCTATAGAGAACAAAATCATGTGGTCGATGGTTTAGCAACTTGGAGCTATAATTTGGACTTACGTGCGTTCGATTTTGATTTTGCTCCAGTTTGGTTGAGTTCACGTCTTGTTTACAACATGTTTGGTGTAACGCGAGGCAGATTGGTGGTTGTTGTGTCTTTAGGTTTCTGTTGTTGGGGCTTTGCCCCCCTCTTCATATTTAGTCATATACACATTCTTAGCACTAATAATACAAATAAACCCTACACCATTTAATTTCTATAAACAAACCCAAAAAAAATCCAAAAAATGACAGCTCACTGTATTGAATTTAATTTTGATTAGTTAATTACTTTGATGTCATATTGAGTGTTTTGGGCTTTTTTATGAGGTTTTGGGGTTGGGTTTGTTTTAAGAAATCAATGGCCGTTCTGTAATTTAAAAGAAGTTAAAAGCCTTTTTGTTATGTTGTAAATGGGCTTTTGCTGTGTTTCTAAAGTCCATTTCATATATGGTTTTTTTTTTTTTTTTTTTATAATTTGTGCTCCTACATTGGGTATAATAGTAAATCTCCATAAATAAATAAATAAATTGAGGTGTATTTATAATGTAGATGAGTATGTAAATTAGATTTTACTTGAATATCTCTGGATAGCATTAGCCACCATGTAATAAGTGATTCTCAGGTCCTAAAGCCTCGGTCAATGTGAAATTGATGAGAGGGGATTCGCAGAAGGATAAGCTCTATGTGAAGCAGAAGACTCTACAGGCTGTGCTCGAGCAGTGCCATAGAGCCCTTGAGTTGCTCGACATCACGGGGGTGAATAGGCTAATTTGAGATTATTAACAATAAAGGGTAAATTACTCAGATGGTCCTCAAACTTATACTCAATTTACATTTTGATCTCTCAATTATATTAGTCGTTCAAATGGTCCATCAACTCTATATTATTTGTTGTGAAATTTTAGACAACCTGAAAAATGGAGATTATAAAGATTAGTCTAAACACAAATTATACTCGCAAGTGCACAAGGTCAAACGTAATATAGTATGGCAAATACGAGGTCATTCCCACGAGGATTGATTTCAACTACCAATTAGTCTAACCTAATTTACTTCACAAAATAGTTTAACTACTATAATTATATAGACAAGAAATTAAACACGTAGCATACTCACGTAAATACGAAAGGGGTTTTTGAAAGAATGATTTAATTAACAACGAAATTAAAAGACAAAATAAGTAGAAAGTCACGAAACACAAGATGAGAAATTCAAATTGATAAAAGCACTAGGACAATGAATTCACCACTAGTAATCCGATCTAGCCTCTTATTCACCTACCTATTTACTAACCATTTGATGTCGCCGCTTAGTTTTCCTTTTTCATGAATTACCTATGGTATTTAGGCTAACTCGTATATTCCTACATGCAATTCGCCTATGGTATTTAGGTCAAATATCAACACTTAGAAACTCATTAAGATAAATGAAAACCTCGAACAAGCATGTAAACCCTAGGAGTATGGTATTTACCCTAGACGAATTACAAATCCTAATCACAAGAAGCAAGCCGCAAATTAAGTATGGTATTTACTCTAATTTGCATCCGATTAACTCAATTAAAAGTCTAGATGGTGATCAAGCATCAAGATAATCAACTAAGTTATTAAGCACAGTGATTAAGAATCCAACATCAAACGACAATCAATAGATAGGTAAAATAAGAAAACTAGATTATCATACTAGGACTACATCATACCCTAGCAAAAGAGAATTAGTTACACATAATCATAGAATTCGACATAAGCAAAAACATAAGGAAGAAACAATTAAACTTAGCCAATTGCGGTGCTCTTCCGGTGTCTCCAATTTCTCCTAGTCTTTGCGTGTCTTCCAAGGGAGTTGTTTCTCATGCTTAAATAAAACACCCCATGTCTATTCCTACCCCTAGCTGGGCTTTTACAGCAGCCCAAGAATAAAGAAAAACCTAATTAAAACATAAATCCAAAATGGGTAAGTAATTGATTCCCCTTCCTACTTGGACTGGGATAACACATCAGCTACTTTGCATGCACGTTTGGGGTTGTTTCTCCTCCAAGACAATTCTGAAAAAATATGTAAATTGTAGATTTTTGTCTTATCTTTCCAGCCATATATCATACGCCTTGAGGAAAAATCAGGAAAGTCTACAAATAGTCATTCTTCCACAGTAGCACAGTTTTGACGGGATTGCACCTTATGCTGACTTAACTTTAAAGACTGCTCTCATTGGCTGCTCCAAAAATTCTAGAAAAATTCCACAATCATCTTCAAGGTCTTAGTTTTCATCTCCAATTGGTCTTGTACTAAAACTCCACCAAAGAGTCGTATTTCCATTGAAAACAAATTACTTGCTTTGTAAAGCTGAAAATTGAGAAAATAAAGTAATAAGTCCTTTTTAAATCAAATTCTCCTACAAAAACAAAGTATAAAGAGTACATAAATGTGTAAATTTATGGACTTATCATTATTCGCTCCATTGGTCCTACCATTACATTCTGTCAATATTTCCGTTAAATATGAGGGCAAATTGTTCATTATTTACCCTAAAATTAGGTTAAATCTAATAGAAAATTAGACGGTAGGACCATTGGAGTGAATAATATAGAGTTGATGGACCATTTGAATGAATAATTTAGTTGAGGGGCCAAAATTTAAATCAGGTATAAGTTTGATGACCATTTGAGTAATTTACCTATCATTAAATAAAAATAGACTTTCAAAGCAGGATTGATATGGCTTATCATCTTGAACAGTGTAGAGCTTAAAGTAAAAGAACACACGGGTATTTATTTTACGTGGTAAAATCCACAAGACTTCTTAGTCCAACACAAATCCACTATAAAATGAAGATTACAAGAATTACTCACACACTTATCCTAGATGCAATCTAAATAAAGTTTACCGATGATCGGTGCATAATTACATATCTTTTTATATCCTTATAACTTATGATTTGGTTATGCTTTTTATTTAAACTTTTGCTTTTAATAAAGTTTGTGTATGTTTCAGTGTAATAAGCTTGAGACTCATTACATGCATTTTGAAGACAAATTAGCTCAAAACAGTGTCTGCAGATCATTCAATTTCACGGATTAACCTGTACTTGCTCAAGAAGAACCAGATAATGAGCCATACATCATTGGAAAGATACGGAAGTCTAGTTTCCGTAGCATTTTACGGTTCATGATTTTGAGTCTTCTAGAAGAAGTTATACATGATTTAGTATATCAAGGTCAAAATTCGGCAGCATCTGCGTTACTGGGCCACAAATGACATTTGAAGGTCTTCTCAATTTTTCATTGAGTTGTGCTGCATATGCTTGGAAAGATAAGACAAAGGGCTTGAAGATCCATATTTTTCCAGAATTTTATGAATGTATTAACAAGCCCAAAATGAACCCAAAAGAAGAGTGCAATGCATTGTCATGCATGACATATGCATGATGAAATGCACTATCTAGTGGAAATTGTTGGTGAAGTGCACTATCTTGTGGGAAGGTTAGGTGAAGCATATTCAAGTCTTATAATTGAAGTGGGAGCTGCAACACTAAGTTTAAAGAAAGAAAAATTGTTTTCAAATGTAATGGTGTGTTAGGTGAAGTTGATGAAGTGAGTGGAAAGCAATATTTAATTTAGATTTTCAACTTCCTTAGGCCTATAAATAGTGAGGTTTCCTAAGCTTGTAAACAGACCCCAAGGGGGGGAGCTCCCAAACATTTCTCTAGAGCTCCCCTCTATTCTCTCCCTCAAATTCTCTTAGTTTTCCTTTCTAGTTCTCAATTCTCGTTTTCCTTTTGCTTCTTAGTTGTAATTTATTTTTTGCAATGTAAATTCTTTTCTTTAGCATTCAAGCTTGAGTGGTTTCCAAGTTTCAATTATGGTTTTTGTTCTTATTCATTATGCTTATAAGTTAATATGCTAGTTTGAATGATTGATCACCATTAAGGCTTGCATGTTAGCTATCTTGGTGATCGGTGCATAATTACATATCTTTTTATACCATTCTAACTTATGATTTGGTATGTTTTTGAGTTAAACTTGTGCTTTTAATAAAGTTTTGTGTATATTTCAGTATAATAAGGTTGAGACTCATTACATGCATTTTGAAGACAAGTTAGATTAAAAACTGTGTCTGCAGATCAGTCATATTTATGGATTAACCTGTACTTGCTCAAAAAGAACCAGATAATTTGCCATACATCACTGAAAAGATACGGAAGTCTAGTTTCCATAGCATTTTACGGTGCATGATTTGGAGTCTTCTAGAGGAAGTTAGACATGATTTAGTAGCTCAAGGTCAAACATTCAGGCCTCAGTCCAGTTTCCGTGGGTCAGCCTTCAGACCTCAGTTCAGCTACTTACACAAGTCAAATGAGCCGACACCCTTAATAGAATTTGTTCCAATGGGTGTCTAATATAACATATCCAAATTGCAGCCTCATTGGATAAGTTTGGAGCCCTCAGCATGTCAAATACCGAACCTGGTTCACAGAAAAACCAGGCCTCAGTCCAGTTTTCGTGGGTCAGTTTGCAGGCCTCATTTGAGCTACTTACACAAGTCATATGAGGCAACACCCTTGATAGAATGTGTTCCAATGGATATCTACTATAACATATCCAATTGTCAGCCCAATTGGATAAGTCTGGAGCCCTCAGCATGTCAAACACTGAATCTGGTTCACAGACAAACCATGTGTTTAAAGCAGCCACACATGGAGGCAAAACATGGGCAGCTGTTGATCCATGTGCTTAAAGCAACCACACATGGAGGCAAAGCTTGTGGCAGCTGCAAAGCATGAGATGCCACACATGGGAGACAAAGCACATGGGAGACAAAGCATGAGCTGCCACACATGGGCAGCTAAGAGACCAGCCAAGGGGGAGGACGAATTTGAAGTCTATAAATAGAGAGTTTCAGCTCATTCAAAGGAGGATATCATTCCATAAATTAAATTTCCATTGTACACCATCAAAGAGTTGTCTACACCATCAAAGAGTTGTCTACCATCAAAGAGTTGTTTACACCATCAAAGAGTTGTCTTCTTTATCAAAGAGCCATCTTCTTCTTCTTTCTCTTTTTATTTTCTGTTTTGTATGTTCTTGCTATCCATTCAAATTATGGATAGCTAAATATTTTAGTTAGGGCTCGATTGAAGCCCTAATCATGTTTCTTTAAGGATTTCGATATGTCTTTGCTATAAACTACTTTTGTGATGCTTATTGATTAATTTCAGATTATATTTTACTCTTTACATACGTTATGTTATACTTGATCATCATATGCATGCTGTGTATTGAGTTTGTTACATAGGTAAATTTAGATGACCGAGTCTTGTACCTATGAAAGTAACAAAAGAACTAGTTATAAGTTCTTGAAATTAATCATCATGAATAACTAGAATAGATACCATGTTCTAGAATTTGTGTGTTTGTCGATTTCCATTGTGTTATGCATTCTTAAAGTACAAGTTAGTAGATACCATGCTAAACACTTTAAGAATGAAAAGAGTTAGAGTAGATACCCATGCCTAACTTGTTGTTTAGGGAAATCAATAACTTAAAGAGTAGATATCATGCCTTTAGGTTGACAAACATAAGCATCCAAAATCTGTTTTGTAGCATTGTGCATGTCGTTTGCTTAAGGAAAAAGATTAGTGGTGAACATCGAATCCCTAACTAGTTTTCTCATTGTTTTAACCTCAATCCAATTCTATTTTTAATCAAACGCTGTTTTCAATATTTAGTATTTAAATTTTCAGTTTTCAATACCATCATAAGAAAATCATCATTTTGAACACCTTGTCTACACTGAATGCCATTTAGTTTAAGGAAAATAAATTAAGCACAAATTAATCCAATCCTCGTGGGAACGATCTCGTATTTGCTTTCTATACTATTTATCTGATCTTGTGCACTTGCGAGTTAAAACGTGCATATAGTTGCTTAATTTTTAGGTTACTATTTGTTCAACACTTGGTTTGAATTAAGAGTAGACACCATGCTTTAATTCGAATTGAACTATGAATAGGAAGAGTATGTATGGACATTCGACAACAGGGATTAGATACATGCTTGGTTGTTTAAAATGTTCTTCTATACTTAATGGGTTCCTAATGCTTAATTTAGGTTAGACAACAAATGATCAAGTTAGGGAATTAGGGACACAAGGTTAGGACCAGACACCATGGCTTAATCATACTTTAGCTAGAATCAATCCGTTAATCTAAATTGAACTTGGGAACTTATTCGCTTGAGTTAATTTCTTTTCCTTCTTTCTTATCTTATTCATTTCCTTTCTTTTTTTGCATTTCTGTTTTGTACAGGGAATTGAATTGAATCAATCTATCATCAATCCTAGTGGGATAGACCTCGCACTTACATATGCTAAACTACCAACGGCTCGTGCACTTGCGAGTATCACAAGTTGAGGATGCAGCTGAATCTATTTTGGTACAGCTGAATCGACGCAACAAGTTTTTGGCACCGTTGCCGGGGATTGGCAACATAGTTTGGTTCTATTTCTTTTCCCTACTTGTTTTATTTTTATTTTTTCTCCTTTTCATGTCTTCCTAGGCACTTTCATGTTTTCAAATTAATGATGTTAATTGACAAGTTGTGTTTGTAGTCCAACGGAACAGGACAATTGCCTAACAAGCAAGAGAACTGGGTTTAAGTCCCGGCTTACACAACACCAAAAAAAAAAAGAAAATACTTTGAAGCATGGAAATTAGATGTGTGTTGTTTTTTGTTTTCCTTTTCATTTTAGTTTTTATGTCCTAATCCTTTTAATTCTCTTTCAAGTTTTTGTTTGTGTTTGTTTTAGCAATTTAGATAGCTAAATAAAAAAGGAGAGAAAATGCAACTCCAATCATGATGAGAAGTGTGGAGTAGTAGGAGAAGTCATGACCTCCAAATACATCTATGCTCGACCTAATTGCTTCAAGGGTGAGCATTCTAATCTTTTCTCTTAATTTGTTTTCTTATTATTTTAAGTTTATGTTTCTTTTTATACAAATTTTTAAATTAAAAAAAAAAAAATTTTCATATGAGTTGACTTATGGTAATTCCAATGAGCATCACTGTTAATACAGTGTCTAAGAGTTCTATAGGCGACACCTTCGGTGTCTAAGAAGTTTGGGTTTTAAGCGGGACCATTGTGACCTCTCCAAACTTCCCGGATCCCCTGGCTGTATTTTCTGAGGTTCTTAATTGGTAATCCATGAGTCACTTGTATATTCGTGTGTTTTATTCAAAAAAAATATATATATATATATTATAATAATTTAAAAAATTAAAAAATTAAAAAAATAAAATAAAATATTTAAAAAAAACCTTCTCTTTCTTTTTCTTATTATTCGAAATTTATTTATTTATTATTTATTATTTATTTATTGTTTTTTTTATATTAGTGTTTTTTTTATATATATTTAAATACTAATTTTTGTAAATGTTTATTAGTGGCTGGATTTTAAGTTATTGTGGACTGCCAAACACTGAAACACTACCCACATTAACCCTAAAATTAACTCTCCATCTTTCATTTGATCTAGCCGCCGCTAACCCCTGAACATCTCAACTATCTCTTCCCCTGAAACCAAACCTTCTCTTCCCAAGCCTTCTCCAAATTATTGCTTATTGTAGGGCTCGTCAATGGAAAAACTCAAGGATGCCGACGGTGGACACCTCAAGGAGGAGGGGTCCGAATTGAGCATGGTGAAGGTGCCTAGCCCAATGGTTTTGTTGAACTCACTGCCAGCTATCCCACCAGAAGATCCTTTGGGAAAGGATACCATTGTGCAACGGGTGTTTGAGGTGATTGAGGTCCTCGTGGTTGTGTTTGCCATGGATCCCTCAGAAGTTACCATAGATGCCTTTCTGTTTCATAGAGGTAGGGAGATAGAGGAAATTGAAGACATGATTCCAAATTGGGATCTGGATTGTGGATTAGAAGAGATGCAACTTGCGGCGCTGGCACATTGTCTAGATACTTGGAGGGTATATCTGCTAGATAGGAGGTTTGTGGCAAGAACTGTTGTGTTGAGCAGTCATATGTATTGTACAGGTAACATCCGAGTTGAGTTTGATATTTACTTAAGTGTGCTTAACGAGTTTGACTTCTAGTTAGGGTATATGACCACAAGGCTCCGAGACTTCGTGGAGCAGATGGATGAGTTGATGATAGATGGAGCCCTATATGATTCGTCTGTTTCAGACCCTTCGGAAAGTGAGTCAGAAGAAGAGTCATGGGTGAGCTCAGCCATCGATAGCATTTTGAGAAATGCTATGTTTGAAGGATGAACCATGCAGTGCCAGGTTACCCTTAACCCCTGTTTTCTGTTTTCTTATATGCTTCACATTGTGGACAATGTCCAATTCAGGTCTGGGGGTATTAATGGAGGTTTTCAATTTTTTTTTTTTTCATTTGTGTTTTCAATTTTCAATGTTCGTTATTTGATTTGTGTTTTCAATTTTTGTTCACTTGTATTTCAATTTTTGTTCATTTGATTTGTGTTTTCAATTTTTGTTCACTTGTATTTCAATTTTTAGAATGTCATACAACCAATGCTATGGAGCTGCCATTGAGATTTTCATATCAAACATTTTACACTTCACAAAGCTTTTGCTCTTAGAATTCTAGTGGCTAAAGTACCATGCTCAGATTCTTGAAGGAGAATAGTGGAGACTACCCTAGTGAGCTATTTCGAGCCTAATTGCCTTCTTGAGAGGGTTTAAAGTGTTTCTATTCCTCATCTCTACTTATTTTCTTCAATTCACTCTAAATGATCTCATTGTTCCATTTTGATTGAATACTAAGGATGATTCTCTTTGCAGATATCAGGTGCATACTTTCACTCATGAATGAACTCATTGAAGTGATGCTAGACTATGTGTGTATAACCATTCTTTGTGCTTTCTTTTCACCCTGCCCATTTGTGTGTTCCATCAGCTCTGTTGCAGCCAAACACTTCAAGCCATTTTTCTTCTATCACCCTTATAATTCCCCTAACTTTGTATCTCAATCTGAGATATTTAAACCTATTATAGCCATACCCTATAGCTTAGAAATATACCAAGGTATGCCAAGATAAAGTTTGAGCAAGGAAGGTGCTGCCCCATGCCTAAATGTAAATTGTTGTGAATCTGTGCAATAAAGTTAAAGAAGAAGTATATCAAGTCAAAAAAAAAAAAAAATTGTTTCGATTTGATCTAACTGTGAAATATAAGGTCTATGCCAGATGATGCTATGAAGTTGCAGCCATACCATTCTAAATCAATGATACCTTGCAGATCAACGAAGAATGCAACCTTCGTATGTTCTTAAGTTAATCGTGTTCCTTCCAATTCTTCCATTTCCCCTAACCTTAGCCTTTCATTACAACCTTGTGAAAGACCTAGCTGATCTTTGAGGATGTATTCATGGGTGCTGGTATGTATGAGTGTATCTGTATTCTTAGTATTTGATTCCCTTCTTGAGATCTAACCAAATATTGTGCTTCTATTTCATATACTCATTATGCTTGTTTGAGAGAATAAAGCCATAGGTTCTGAGTGATTGAGTGCTATATGTGAGAATTAGAGTTGAAGCATGTTCTTCCTTCAAGATTTGAGTATGTGTACTTTGAAGCCGTGTGCCTTTGAACTATAGCTTCCACTTTACACACTTATTGATCATTTATCTTGGCAATTCTATGGTGTTGGAGGTATGATTAAAATTTTCTTTCATTAGTTGTTTTCAAAGTTAGTTTTCTAACCTTTTGTTTTGTAGAGTCAGTAAAGCGTTTGTGGGTATCGTTTCTGTTAAACCCTCAGGAGACACAACTCCTCCTACTAGGGACGCCTAGAGGTTTAAAGGCTTGTTGCATGCGCTCAATGCAATCGAGTTACCTACGAAAGTGGTCTAATAAACTTCTCGTTTTGTTTTTATCTTTGTTTTCCTTTTGTTTTACTCGAGGACTAGTAAAATCTAGGTTTGGGGGTATTTGATCGGTGCATAATTACATATCTTTTTATACCCTTATAACTTATGATTTGGTTATGTTTTTGAGTTAAACTTGTGCTTTTAATAAAGTTTGTGTATGTTTCAGTGTAACAAGCTTGAGACTCATTACATGCATTTTGAAGACAAATTAGCTCAAAACAGTGTCTGCAGATCATTCAATTTCACGGATTAACCTGTACTTGATCAAAAAGAACCAGATAATGAGCCATACATCATTGGAAAGATACGGAAGTCTAGTTTCCGTAGCATTTTACGGTTCATGATTTTGAGTCTTCTAGAGGAAGTTATACATGATTTAGTATATCAAGGTCAAAATTCGGCAGCATCTGCGTTACTGGGCCACAAATGACATTTGAAGGTCTTCCCAATTTTTCCTTGAGTTGGGCTGCATATGCTTGGAAAGATAAGACAAAGGGCTTGAAGATCCATATTTTTTCAGAATTTTATGAATGTATTAACAAGCCCAAAAAGAACCCAAAAGAAAAGTGCAATGCATTGTCATGCATGACATATGCATGATGAAATGCACTATCTAGTGGGAATTGTTGGTGAAGTGCACTATCTTGTGGGAAGGTTAGGTGAAGCATATTCAAGTCTTATAATTGAAGTGGGAGCTGCAACACTAAGTTTAAAGAAAGAAAAATTGTTTTCAAATGTAATGATGTGTTAGGTGAAGTTGATGAAGTGAGTGGAAAGCAATATTTAATTTAGATTTTCAACTTCCTTAGGCCTATAAATAGTGAGGTTTCCCAAGCTTGTAAACAGACCCCAATGGGGGGAGCTCCCAAACATTTCTCTAGAGCTCCCCTCCATTCTCTCCCTCAAATTCTCTTAGTTTTCCTTTCTAGTTCTCAATTCTCGTTTTCCTTTTGCTTCTTAGTTGTAATTTATTTTTTGCAATGTAAATTCTTTTCTTTAGCATTCAAGCTTGAGTGGTTTCCAAGTTTCAATTATGGTTTTTGTTCTTATTCATTATGCTTATAAGTTAATATGCTAGTTTGAATGATTAATCACCATTAAGGCTTGCATGTTAGCTATCTTGGTTTGAATTAAGAGTAGACACCATGCTTTAATTCGAATTGAACTATGAATAGGAAGAGTATGTATGGACATTCGACAACAGGGATTAGATACATGCTTGGTTGTTTAAAATGTTCTTCTATACTTAATGGGTTCCTAATGCTTAATTTAGGTTAGACAACAAATGATCAAGTTAGGGAATTAGGGACACAAGGTTAGGACCAGACACCATGGCTTAATCATACTTTAGCTAGAATCAATTCGTTAATCTAAATTGAACTTGGGAACTTATTCGCTTGAGTTAATTTCTTTTCCTTCTTTCTTATCTTATTCATTTCCTTTCTTTTTTTGCATTTCTGTTTTGTACAGGGAATTGAATTGAATCAATCTATCATCAATCCTCGTGGGATCGACCTCGCACTTACATATGCTAAACTACCAACGGCTCGTGCACTTGCGAGTATCACAAGTTGAGGATGCAGCTGAATCTATTTTGGTGCAGCTGAATCGACGCAACAACCGACTTCTTCGTAACTCAACTTCTGTCACGAGATGATCTTCGACGCATCTTATGTTGAACGCAATACTGGTCGCGATTGCTTTAAGCTCGCTAGGGGATAAAAGCCACAACAGTCTTGGTGCCCTCAACCGTATGAGTCACCAACGTGCATATGAATGCAATATGAATGATGAAAGGATTTGATAAATCACTAAGCAAACAAAGAACACTTGATGACTTATATGAAAAATATGCACATCAGTTTTCTCTTAAAAATTCAATATGCTCAAAAATACCAATACGTTGAAAGCTCTAAGTTTGAAAAGAAAAAAACACACGTTTTATTCAAGGCAGGTTTTCTCTAGAAATAGAGAAACCCAAGAGACCATTAATTCTATTCAAATTTGACTCTCAAACGTGATTCAATATGGTCTCTTAATCAAGACGCCAAAACAAAAGACACAATACTATTCAATTATGAATATTAATTTTGATTCAATATGTACTCTAAGTGATGACACCAAATAGCCACTTTTATGAAGAAACAATTATCTCCTAAAACAAGTTAATTAGGAGATGAGCACGGTGCACGTCACTAGGAAACACTAATATTTTAACTTAAATCACAATGGCATTGAAATAACTTCAACTAGGAATCCTATGTCATGATTTACCTGAAATCAAGTTTCTCATATCGGTCAAGTCATGTCTTGAAAGTATGAGCTGAAAGTGTTGTGCTAAAATGTACATTAAACAATCTTTCACACACTAATTCCCACCCCATGCTAGAGTCTAGGAAATGCCAATAAAATTTTCGTACTAATAGGGGGTACTGACGGAAACAATGATGGAGATTATGACGATGAGGTTGATGATGATAACAGTTATCATGGTGCGATCGCTCATCTCTTCACTCTACCCTCCTCCTCCCACTCTCTAAGAGTAGCATCTATTTTCAGCAGAGCTCTTGGCGGCTCTACTAGCCAAGGACAAGCTAAATGACTTTGGATTGATGGAGTTCTTCTTGGAGAGGGGAAAGGGAAGGGGTTTTTTTTTTTTTTTTAATAATTTTTTTAAATTTTTTATATATAAATTTTTTTAATTAAGTTATTTTTTTGTTCTAAATTTTTTTTTAGCTATCAAAATTCATATTTGCAAGCATGTACTCCTCATATGATTTAATTTGATAGAAAATGTTACCGTAGGCCGATTTGACGAATAATAAAGAGTAGAGGGACCATTTGAATGAATAATTTAGTTAAGGGACCAAAATGCAAATCATGTATAAATTTGAGGACCATTTGAGTTAAAAGCACAAATAACTTATAACGAATCAATATCATTTAAACGGATGAAAAGAGAACAAACAAAAATAACAAAGTAAGAAAGGAAAAACAAAATTTGGTGGATTATTTAACAAATGGATGGTTATTTATATAATATGGGATGAGTTTTGGGGTTGTATATATTATTATTCTATACACATGTCCACCAAATAAAAGTCAACAAGGACGGACCCTTATACTAACCTGGGCTATAGCCATATGGTTTTTTATTTTCCAACACACCAAAATCAATCCCCCTTCATGCATAACTCTGCACTGCACACATAACTTACATGAGTCAATCTATAGTGAGGGCCTTATAATTTTTTAACCGTTGAATTCAATTAGTTAGTTGTTAGATTAAATTGGTTAGTTTAATCCAACGGTTAAGAAATAGGACCTTCACCACAGAATTCTCATAACGGCCATCACTTCACATACCCTTAAGATAAATTGAGCCCACCCTAATTTGAAATCATGGATCCATCATTGGTTGTGAAATAAGGACATGAAGTATTAAAAGCTCTGAGGCAATTGATTTTTTGTTTCAAAACACTGGAAAAACTTCCCCCACACACCAGAAATCTAACAAACTGTCGTTTTTTAAATTCCTTGTGATAAGGTGATAAATAGAGAATAATACCACCATGGTAATATATATACCACCACGGCTGCAATTTGCAAACCCTGTTTTCACGTGGCAAACCCATCGAGAAGGGTCCAAGTTAAGACATGGGCTTTCGCCATGTGTAATTTCTTCTACTTTTCTTAGATCCTTTTAGATAGACCAAATATATATCCCTTGATTTCTTACCTTTCACGGTAGTGGCAAATCTTCTCCAATGGAAAAGAAAGTGGGTGGTGAAAACTTTCCGACCTGATTTGATTGGAAGAATGAATTAGCTGATCAGATGCCCATATCAACAATTTTAGTTGTGTTCTACTTTTGGACAAGTCTTTTCATGTTTCCACTTATAAAAGTATAGTTAGTGTCATCTCTTCGAGAAGAATGAAGCAAGTGAAATGAAGTGGATTAAATTGGAGGGGGAGACCTTTCCTTTATACAATAACGTAAAAGCACGACATTGAATACACGACGGAAAATCTAAAAACTGTCGTGGTTTTTAAAACGGGTGTTCTATAACCATGATGGTAGGGTTCCAAATACATTGATAAAAGTAACTTGTGTTGGTTTGATGTTAAGCGGCACGGCAATTGTTAATGTCAAGAGGGAACCGTTGTACGCTAAGAAAAAGAAGTCACTTAAAGTGTTTTCTCTCGCTTTCAAAATTTTCACAGCCCGCACAAAACTAGCTCGAAGTTTCAGAATTCCAGGTCATTTTGATAACTTTTTGGTCATTATAACATAATATACCGTTGTCATCTTTTTTATGTTATGCGTGGTGATGATGTATACGCCGACTCAGCTCAGCTTGCTAGTCATTCTATCTACTAGAGTTGCTCATCTTGTGCATGAATCTGATTGACAATGAAAGCTAGCTCATCTCCAACTCCAAAGCTAGCTAGTTCATCAATGAGAACCAATGGGTACCCTAGAGAAAGAAGGCGATAATTTTGATTGTGACTTGGCGAAGTATCATTTTCAAAGAGAATGACAACAACTGATCGATGCCCTCGCACTTGAAACAGTACTTAATTATGGCAACATTTTTGTGTGTATCAAGCATGCTAAAATGGTAGGTGAATGATAGAATATTTGCTCACTTTGTCTCTCAGAACTTCTGAGAAAAGAGAGGTCTACATATATATATATATATATATATATATGATAATGGCTGTAACTTTCATGTCCTGGTTACCTCAATATTGGGTCATTGGATCTGCCCCAAACAAGTCTATTGCTAGGCAGGCATCACATGGATCAGCTGCTAATGCAACTGATGTGGCAAGACAATGACATGACAATAATAAATCTTTCTTGTGGGGAAATTGAAGACTATATGGTCATCCAATAAACCCTAGCTAGGATCTTTGATAGCTAGGGCATGCATGCTCCTAAATCTTTTTGCTTAAGATCTGGACTTTCTTTTTCTTTTCCCTTTTTCCCTAGTCCTCCTTAACTTCAAATTCATGGAGCATTAGAGTGTTGTTTGCATGAATCATCGGTCCCCAAAGTCTGAACAATTGTCTATCTCTCTCCAAGGTTGATGAATTTGGAGAGTCTTCAAGCAGAAAAAGAAATATAAAAAAAACGAAAGCAAAAAAGAAAAACGCTCCAGTAGACAAACCTTAATGTAGAAGCACACGTAGGAAAGCTAAACGCTTCCCTTTGGTTGTTCCAAATTTTCGAACAGAACGGCAAAACAAGTCGTTCCCTATTGTGCACTAGAGATGATACCTAAACAGAAGAAACCAAAATTCCCTGACACCCTTTGACTTTCTATTTCACATTTTAGTACGAAAAGTTATAGGTTTATTTTTTGGGTGAACAAAAAAGTTATAGTTGAAAATTGCAGCTTACAAGCACATGTATTATAGTCGTGCACTACTCTATGATCACATAGCATCTTATTCAAAGCAAGAGAAAACAAAGCTTTGTCCAACAACAACAACCAAAAAAAAAGGAGAGAAAACTAGACTAGATATAGCTAACTCTTTTTGTATTCTTTTTCCTTATCAAATAACAACTTAATTAGATAACTTTCAACAAGACAACTAAGATATCAACAAGACATTCAAATCACCAAACCCAAAAGGATAACAAAACTAACACACTAAAAAAACTCAAACTAAAGTAGACACGCCAACAACTACTAGCCCACATCACTACAATTAAGCTGAATCAAAATTAAAGCCTACAAACCCAAAATCACCAAAACCATAAAACAACACATGAGTATGCATGAACCCTACCGCTACTACCATTGCATCTAGCCTTAAAGCAAATGCAAAACCTCTTATGGGTTTAGGAAAAACAAAGTTTCCAGTGATCCAATTGTGCATAATAGCAAACAACTATGCCAATCGAACAAACATGGCAAAAACCATTCTGGTTTCAAATGCGAGGTATAATTAAATTTAGAGAATATGAGAAGTTGTAGAGAGGCAATTTTGGGAGAATGATTTGATATTTACTAACCCAAAAGGAAAAAGAAAGAGGAGAGGAGGCAAGGGGAGGGAAAGGCAATGACGCTTCTTCCTCCTCCCTCCTATGTTGAGTTTTTTGTTTTGGAACTCAGAGATAAAGCGCAGCTAGGATTGTTTCTACCTCTTTTTGTATTTTAATAATAGAGAAATTTGCATAAACATCACTTAGAATATTACAGGTATGTACATTTGTTACCCAATAATTTTTTTTTAGGGAAAAGTCATTTTTGGTCCATCTAGTTTGTTGGATTTCACACTTTGGTCCATGTAGTTTTAATTATAGAGATTTAACCTCTGTAATTTAATATTCATCGCAATTCAGGACACGCCCAAATTTCCATCCAATTCATCCAAAACTTTGTCTAAAATTCCCCTCCACGTGATAGACAAGTACATGTGTCAAATTGTGATTAATATCAAACTACAGGAGTCAAATTGTCATAATTTAAATCACATGTATCAAAGTAGAAAACTCGACAAACTACTGGGACCAAATACAACAATTTACCACCTCCATCTAATCCGATTCAAATTCTGTTAAATAACTATTATTCATTTTTACCTCTCTCACTAATTATCATTATCAAATTCGAACTAACAGACAAAATGAAACATTGGGTAAAGTTATAAAACGATGATGATTGTCCCAGAAACATATCGTGTTGCCGCATTGGTTTTGTATCTATTATGGGTATTTCCGTACAGATCTGTAGAATGACAATGGATGATGACATTCAGTAAACACAATCGAACTATAGGTATTATGGTTCCCTAATGATCATTAATATTCTAATCTATAAAATTGCAATTTGCTTAAAGTTTTCCTTCGATTATCATGCGTACAATAATATTAAAGAATCGATCTGATGGAATATATAGTGCAAGCAACATAGATTTGAACCAAAAGTTGGTGCAGTTGGTCTTGCATAAAAAGCAGGCTTGATGATTATGTTGGATTTTTTTTTTTAAATAAAAAAATAAAAACTGTCTCACTAATGGTATTTGGCATCATTCTTCCTCTTGATAATAATGAATAAAATAATACAAAAAGACACCAATAATATGGACCAAAATCAAATTTGGTTTCATCCGGTTGAGCACATATAGTAGGATAAATGTAGACCTATTAGGAGTTGTGCATTTATCCGAACTTCGGAATCCTAGCGAAGATATTATTTCAAGGATAAGAAATATTATTAAACCTCAAAATAATAGCATCCACAGGTTTTTTTGCAAATTACTGCTCTGTCTCTGAAAAGCTAATTGACAAATATATAGTTCCATTGGAAAGTTGTGATGTTTAAAGTTTTTAATACGTTTGAAACAAAGATCCTTTCTCTTTTTCAACACATGACATCGAAGGAAAGCCCCTTGCTCAGGGATATGTAGACTACCTACTCAATTAGCCAAGGACGACTTTGCTTTCTAAGAATATATATTTTACATAACACAATCACTGAATGGAGTCCATCACATAAAAAAAAAAAGCGAGAGAGAGAGAGAGAGAGAGAGAGAGAGAGAGAGAGAGAGAGAGGGAATAAATGGAGAGTCCAATACTTTATTAGCATTTCCATCACAATTACATTGCAGAAATCATTAGCTATGTCTATTCCTTCATTGAAAAACAATTTATTTTTCTTATATATAGGTAGAATATTGGGAACAATTTATTTTTCTTATATTTTTCTTATGAAATACTATCAGGATTCGAACTTGAGACCACTGTTATGCAAATTATTGTCCTTTTTCACTGAATACACCCCCGTTGGCTATTGCTTCAATATTTTAAGTAACAGAAAAGCACATTAGAATAATGAAAGGGTTTTCACAAAAAGTTTTCAGAGACAAATAGACATGACAAAAGTGGAATGTAAATGAGAGGGGGAACATGATAACAATAATGAGGTTGGTTTCTACTCTCTAACATTTAGGACAAGCAACCTGTAAACAACAACATTACCAACTAGATACCTATGTACTCGAGGCCACCCTACTCCTACTTTGCAGCATGATGATGCAGAGGACCAATTTAGATATGACGTTGTAGCTCCCCATTTTGCTGTTGCCCCAAGTGCCTGCACACTCAACCATATGGTTCTATTTGTCAAGTAGGGTTTCAAAAACCATTTGTTAATTTTCTTTTTAAACAATTCTTCTTTCCATTATAGTATTAATAGAATACTTAATTGGGACAAAGTCTGGTAATGTCATATATTTGTCAAATGCTCATTGGATAATTTTTCCCCAACAGTTTAGCCAATTAAAAAGGCACTTAGATATGCTCCTTGATATGGTTGTCTAGGGTTTATAATATTATTAAGGCTGGCCTAACATGTTTTTTTTTTTCAGCATGGTTGGTCTCCTGGTTACTATTTAATATACATGGTCGTGGAATTGCTTGGTTAATATTTTAGGTTTTAGATACATTTTGTGAGGTGAATCTCAAGACCAAATCAATAGGTATTTGGAAATTTTTTGCTTCATTCCTCCTCTTTGGTAGGCAAAGAAATGCAGTCCATAATCACCATATTGATAACAACCGACCTCACTTTATTGGCAAAGCAATAAAAGTATACTTCATGATGGAAAAGTTGAAAGTGATATATTTTGAACTCGAATGCAAGAGGCTAGGGTTGAGGTTCAATTCTTTTTGGTACGACTAGAAATATCGAGGAGAGCACATTTTAATATTATTATTCATTCGCAGTTTAATAACACTAGCCCCTTGGCGCATGTGCCAATTGGTTTTCTTTTTTCTTTTTTCTTTTATTTTTAGAATTAAAAAAAGTTAACTTTGGGTAGTAATGTTCCATAAAAGTAGGACTTATTATTTGATTTTGTTTTTAATTTTAATTTTTTAATATAAAAAATATGAATTTACCATATTATCCTCGTTTAATTAATAATTTCAATTCTTAATATTTGAATTAACCAAGGGCATTTTCTGGTATTTTGAATGTTTCACCATTCTCTGCTCTGCCTTTTTCTTTATATATATATAGATAACATGTTATTTATTCGTAGTTTAGTAACATAACATGTTAAATAGTCTCAACAAAAAAAATTCTAGCATATATATGCCAAAATTTTCCCGAATTTCAAGACTGTCATTCTAGCACAAAAATGTTTATGTTTTTTTTTCCTTTCCCTTCTATCTCCCTGTTTCTGAATTTGTGAGGCTTTTGTAGTTCCATCAGTACTACATTAGTCTTTAGTACGAGAAAGACTTTCATAAAACGGAAATAGCACTATTTGCTATCGTCGACCAATAACGTTATGACACGCACAATAACACTTCCATATGACATAACATTATTGACCAGGATAGCAAAATAGTGCTATCCATGTTGCAACTAAGTTTTTCTCTCTTTAGCACATAAGGGAAAACAGATCTGTTATAATATCTCAAATTGATCTCTGGGTAAACCATAAAATTCCATGTAATGGCAACTATGTAGTCGGGAGCATGCATATGTATCTCTATTAATAATCAAACCTCTTTTATCTAAAGTAAGATTATGAGGTTTTAAGTAATAAAATCTGATAATCCAAACGTTACAACTAATATACAGAAAATGGGGGAGGGGAGGGGGTGGGGGGGAGATAAGACCTGCTACAAACTGATAGACTTCTCAAAAAAGCTGCTAAAAACATATATAGGCGTACAACTAATAAACAACAAAAAGCAAAGTGAGCAATAATAATTCCATAATAAAGTTTTCTTTTTCTTTTTTTGGGTTGAAAAGTGGTGCATAGAATATGTAAAGGGAGGTTAAAATTTAGGGAAATTCTATATGAACCCCATTAATTGCTCTTTACACCCCATAATTTTTTACACCCCACTAAATTTTAATAAAATTTCAAATTACTCATTATACCCCCTTTTTTTTTCCTAAATTGCCCTCATGAATCCCATTCCCTAACTCACTGTGTAAACCTCATCCCATATCATACACCACCCATCGAAAACCCCCTTCCCTTTCAGACACACCCCATCTGAAATCAAACCCCACCCTATCTGATATCAAGCCCCACCCCATCGAAAATTTCATCATCTTGCAGACACACCCCATCGCACACCCCATCCTCTTTGAAACAGAGTCATTGCACAACCCATCTCTGCAAACCACCAAACCCCATCACACAACCATCTGTGCAAAACTGAACCCATCTCTGAAACAAAGCCAGCACACCCCACAGCCAACCCCAAACGCCTCACCCCGTCGCAAACCACCATCTCATCAACCATGTCAAGCATCCATCATGAATATGTCAAGTTTTCACAAATCCTTCGAAGAGCCAAGGTTTGATTTCAATTTTGATTTCTATATTTACGTTTCTAAGTGTTGATTAAGCCTACATTTGATTTCACTTTTGAAAAGCCAAAGTCTGATTTTAATTTTATATTTCAACCTGGTGGGTGTATGGTTCAAACCTGGTTTTATGAAACTGGATTTTAGTTTCAGTGGATTACCACCGAAATGGTTACATTGCTTCAGTGGTAGTCCACCGAATTTGAACCTGATCTGTACATTTTACTTTTGATGGGTTACCACCGAAATCGTTACCTTGTTTCGGTGGTAGTCCACCGAATTTGTTTCTAATTTTCAGGAGATTCCCACCGAATGTATTTCGGCTTTTCAGTGGTACTCCACCAAATATGTGTTCTTTTTTCAGTGATAGTCCACCGAATTTGTTTTCGTTTTTCAGTGATCATCTACCGAATACGTTACTGAGTGTATACTTAATATTGTTTGTTTTTAGATATGAAGAGGACTCGCAGAGGTACTACTAAGGCTTCATCATCTCGACTGAATAGACAGCGTTTCACGGCCTCAATGAGGAGACAGAGAGCGGCTCCCCAAGATTACTTTGAGGATACTACAGAGGTTGAAGATGTAGCTCCTGCTCATGATAATAATGTTGATGCAGAGGTTGGAGATGTAGCTGTCACTCATGATAGTAATGTTGAGGTACATGCCGAGCCTACTGATCCATCTCGAGTGGGTCCCATTGATCCATATTTACTTACGAGTTTTAAAACTCACATAGCAGCCACAATTTGGAATAATTAGGTAAGTCGTTTTACTGTGACAATAGAAGGTAGTATATAAGTCTAGTTCATGGTAATTAACCTTATTATTATTATTATTTTTAACTAGGAACGTGAGCCTCTTCAGAAAGTCGCCTCACAAATGAATGACCTTGAAGATACTCTGAAATAGGATGGTTGTGTACTCCACAAACCACCTCCAACTTCCAATCATCCCCATCACCAATATTGACACCTTTTAAAAAGAATGGGCATCCACATTTCTTGGTACCAGTGTCTCTAGCACATTTTTTCATATCACTATTTGCATCCGACCTTATATCAGTTCTCACTAGACTTGCAAGACTCATAGTTACCGTTCCTCTCACAAGCAAGTATATACATGAGGTCTCCTCTTGCCCTCACCTCCATAATCAGACCTTTTAATTACAATGACAATATTATTCATTTTTCCTTGTGCACGAGCCCATCTAAGTAATGCATCTCTCTACTATTGAATATCTACACATTAAACTCATATTATTTAAAGATAAAATTTGAAATATTAATGCCACGTTAATGATACTAAAAGGATTTCAGACAATAATTACCGAATAAGTTGTGGATTGATCACTATAGTCCATTACACATTCTGTTCCCACATTGTTGCCTTCAGTAGGGGGTGACCTTGTTTTTGTTCCTTCAATGGGAGTAAGATCAAAATAGCTTGCATTAAATTTGTGGTCGGCAATAAGTTACTGAAAAAATAAATAAATTTCGGTTGGATGCCACTAAAACGCAGGTAAATGTTCTGTAGTGAACCACTGAACTACATTCCATATTACAGTGGATCTCCACCGAATATTAAGTTCATGACCGGTCAAACCCAACCAAAAAAGGTGCAACGTTTCGGTGGCATCCCACCGAATTTACTTGTCGCGTTCGGTACTGATGTGCTGAACACAACCAGCTACCATTATGAAATACTAAACTTGCAAAACGCCAAAAAATAAACTCGTACCTCATTCGAAACCTCTCTAACTTCAATCTCACCCTTCATGAATAAATACAAGATATTTTTTCACCAATATAAACGTATAAATCTAGGGTTTAGGGTTTAGGAACATGATAGTTTGAGAAAAAAGTCAAACTAGGGTTGCAAGAACATATGTGGGCTATAGTGAGCAATTTTAATTTTAATTTTAAATTTTTTTGTCCTTAACGGTAATTGTGTACAAGGGTAAAATAGGTTATTCATGTTTAAAATTAGCATGGGATGTAAAGAGCAACTAATGGGGTGCCAATAAAATCTCCCTAAAATTTACCAACTACTGTTACCTAACTTTGCTGGTGGGTAGGGGAGAGGGTTGGGATCGATGCTGGAATCTAGGGCTAATAGAGTAGCCAGTAATTGGCCAAAAAACGAAAAAGATTTCTATTTTACCACGAGAAAAAAGCAATTGATGATTTGATATTGAAATTGACACCGTCAAAGCATGTCTAATTGGAACTGTTATTTTTCTTTTTAATTTTTGCTAATATAAATTTTTGGCAAATACACTAGTGGTATGTGTTCTTAGTCATTGCATTTTCCTTCAAGGAAAATATACTGGCCTCCTCCGTAACTTTTACTTTCTCATCGACTGTAGTTTTGACATGTGTGTAGAAATATTTCATTTTGTATATTTTAAATGAATTATTTTTATGTGTCAAATCTTGATTTATAAAAAAGTAATGTCTTTTAGAGAGAAAGAGATGAAGAATTTTCTTTCTTTGATGCCCGAGTGATAAGTTCTATATGTTTTTAGGGTTTATGGTAATCCGACCAAAAAAAAGAGTGATAAGTTCTATATGTTTTTTCATCATGTCACCTGCAAACTAATAGGTCCCATATGGTTTTTCTATTTTAAAATACAAAAGTTATCGACACCAGATGCTAATTCTTGTCCCCTGCTTGGCACGAGAAAAGACATGCTATATTTGTTGTAGGTCAAATTTGGATTAGGAAACAAATTAAGGCACCAATCAAATGAGAACCATTTAGTTTGGGGCCAAAAATGTTTTTCAAAAACGTAAATTTCTTTTGACTCTTCAAATGTTTGCTAATGGTTCTAAAGATTGTTTGTTTTTTTCTTCGGTGCATGCTTCACAGTTACATATTACTGTCGCTAATGTATAGCCACAATCGACATCAGGATTTATAAAGAGAGCTTTTTAAAGCATAGAGACCCTAAGCTCTTCGATTCAAATATTAGAAAACAAAAAGTAACTACACTGTAATGTAACTATACCACAATTGTGTTATTATCATACGATCTCCATTGTATTTAATATACATATAATCATAAGCTTTCGAACAGTTAAATGACGTTTTCACTTCAAGCGCCTAGTTTCTAAACTTTTTAAAAGGAAAAATGAAACTCTAACTGTATATGTTGAAAGAAGAGTTATTTTTATTACCTAAATTTAAATTGTCCTATGTATTTTCCCTAACATGTTTTAATTTAAGAATAATTTCACATCTCACGAAGATGCTTGCAGACGACAAATTGCCATGCCTATATCCATACAATAGCAATATGACTACTTTTGAGTTTAGCCCTTTTTCTTTCATTGACCAACAAAAAAGTGTCTTTTTCTTTCTGATATACGTGCACACGCACTGTCGTGTAGCTGCAATCTTTTGGCCAAGGTCTGCAGAGCAAAATATTTATGCCTGAAGGGAATTAATAAGGGAAATAAGTCATAAAAGAACTCCAATGAATATACCATTTCAATTGGCCAAAAAAAAAAAACAAACAAACAAGAATGACCCATTTCAAGAATTCAAGTTGAAAATACAAAGTAGAAGAAAATATTTATGCCTGAAGAATTCTATGTCCCCCTTGCTTTCCTTTTTCATTTTGTTTTGGATACAAGCAATATTACATGAAGGAGAGATCGGATCTGTTTTTTTGGACGAATGATGATATTTCATTACGAAACCTCACCCAAAACGAGGAGGGCATAAATACAACAAGACATAGCAACCCAGTAAGGAAGCTCATAAGAACGAACTAATGTGTAATATCACATGGACATGGACAACAAGACTATCTCAAATGATGATACAACCAGATAAACAAAATTAAATTTCACAAAACTAGTTGTACTAAACTAGTATAACATCCAATTGAAAAAAAAACATCAACAGACACAGCAAAAACACATAACCACCACATATCTGCCACCATAATCGGGTAACTCTCAAAACAGCCCAAAGCCTGAAGAACTAGAACCATGAAACATGAAGGAAAGAGGCGGTGCAAGCGCCCGAGTTGTAGTTGTGTCGTAGCTCTACACTTCTTCCAAGATGTTCACGAGAAATTGCTTTTCGAATTAGCCGATGTAATCAAGAGATGAAGCCAGATCGAGAGGGGAGAGAGAGTCTGAGTGACAGCTGACATCAACCGAGAAATTGCATCACCATCAGATTCGAAATCACTGATACACCTAAAAGAAAACAGCCAAGGGACAACACTTGGAGTACAGCCAAAGGACAACACTAAGGCCCCGTTTGGTTCACGGAATGGATTTGAGGGGAAATCACTTCCCATGTCATTTCCTAAAGAATGGGAATGAAAGATTCATTTCCCACATTTGGTAATGTCAGGAAAGTAACTGGGAGATTTCACTTTGTTTCATTTCCCATGTTTGTTTTGAGTAGGAATGGAAAACAAAGTTTGTATAATTTTCCAATTATATCTATATTAAATCAAATAAAAAAAAAGAATGCATTTAATGATACGTTGTAATTATAAATTGTTCATAGGGACAAAATAGTCATGAAAATTGTGCATTGAATGTTGGCTCATTTTCCCAAACTTTCCCATGACGAGGGAAAACAAAACCCAAGTTAAGAGGAGGGCTTTACTTTCCCCCTTACTTTCCCATGTGCCAGGCAACCATTTCCTATGCCTGAACTTACCAAATATGGGAAAGCAATTGAATTCCCATTCCTAAGCCTCCTTTCCCATAAACCTAACGGGACTTAAGAGGATTGGAATGATGGAAATCTAGGGGAACTAGCAAGAATGGAGGAAGGGGCGGCATTTGGCATGAGCAAAGTGAGCCACCACACAGGGCCCCATATTAAATATTAATTACATTAATATGTTGATGTAGCTTAGTAATAGTATTAATTTAATAATATTAATTCACTTTTTATTTGTCTTTCAATACAAAATAAGGAAAATTGGCCCCATATAAATATTATTTTATTAATGTGAGTTTATTATATTGGTATCGATTGCTTTGGCTTCTCCCTTGATCTTTCTATTCCTATTTAATACCGATTTTCATTTTGCTCAATTTAAGAGGCCTCCAACATATAACTTTGTATGCAATTATTTTTCTAGCGGCCTGTATCTTAATTGTTTTTTCAAGCTTCAGCCTTCAACCACTGAACTCTCTCTCTCTCTCTCTCTCTCTCTCTCTCTCTCTCTCTCATTCTCTCTCTCTCTCTCTCCTCTCTCATCTCTCTCTCTTTCTCTTCCTATATTTTTTATATTATTGTTTTTTTTTCCTTAGTTATTGATAATTAGTAATTTGATGATCACAAGATTTTGATTATAATTTGATTATTTTTTATAATTTTTCGTTGAAGACTTTATTTTATGTGACTCTCTTGTTGTTTTGGCACAGAACCCTTAAAATCTCAGAGCTGCTGCTGAATGGAAGCATGAAGCCTTAGATCTGAGAAAGAAAACTCAATCAAGTCACCAGCTCTCAAGAAGGAGAGAGCTTCGGACCCAACAAAATGGGTGAAGCCAAGTGCTCTAAGAGGAACCCTTGAGAGGTACTCAATAGAGGGGAGAAGGGGAGGGCCCTCCCCCCGTGAGGTGAAACAGTGCTGGAAGACTCTCAAAAGCTAGGGTTTTTAGGGGGAATTGAAGTTGGGATCTTCGATGAAGGGGTAAATGCTCTTAACCACTTCAGCTACAAGCCTTGGCTTTTCTGTCATTTGTGTTTACAAATTGAGGACTAAACAATATATATGAAACCGAAGTTCCAACTTCCAACAAGCAATTATAGATATGTTTCATACTTATAACTTGCAATTGCAATTATCTTATCCGTGTTTATCCTAACAAGCACCAAGTATAGGACTATTAATTGCAAAGGTGGTTTTGGGGGGCAAAGGATAACTTTATCTATTAGCTATGGTCTGGTCCTTAATTACACACCAAAAGCTCAGTATAAAATTCCACTCTAATAGGCCGACACAAGTAAACAACACAAGTTCTACCAAAAAATACTAAATTATACAGACTGACCCCAATAATTGGGACAATGTCACAAGTCGATCGCTATTGGTTTTGTTATCTATAATTTTTTAGTTCTGCTTCTGAGTATGTAACAAGCTCTCCATTGAGCATTATAAGACGTTTGCCCGACAAGAAAAGCAGATGAAAGTAAATTAAAAAAAAGAAACCGATCTTTACAGAAAGCAAAGAAAAAGAAAGAAAGAAATGACAAGAACTTTAGACAAGCTAGCTAGTCTCCCTTGAATTATTTACACTTTGAACAAATAGGTTTAAATACACAGCCAGAAGTAAGTGTTGTCTTAGACATTTATAAGTTCACTAGATTAAACATAAAGAAAAATTAGAATGCAGCCTAGGGTTTTTACGAACTCTCTCTTTGCCATATCCTACTGAGGGAGTAGGAAGGTGGTGGTTTTGGAGCAACTTCTACTGTCACTTTTTTTTTTTGGAACTCTTGGCTTGGAAAAATTCCTCTTTCTGTATGCAGTATACTAGGGCTATGTGCGTGGGACTAGGGAGACATTCCCTTTCCTCACATCACATGCTTTTCTTATATATCTTTTCACTTTCCCTAGTTTTTCCTATGAGAGCCAAGATTTTTTGATCGGATGATGAGCCAAGATTACCTCATGTGGGTCCATTTAAGATGGTTGAGATGACTGAACTAAACATATCGCCTAATTTGTGGACCTTGCATTCTCTTCTTATTTGTGGTGCATGTGAGGTTAGCACTTTCAAAGCTTTTTTCCACTTAGTTGGAATATATTTTAAGTTCGACTCATATGAATACGACAATAATATATATTTATATTTTGTTTGATACTTGTGGCTAGTGTTATTGTGGTGACATGACTTTATTTTGGATTGACGCATTGACCCATTGTATATCTTTGTAAATATTAATTCTAACGTTTGTAACACACACAAAATGTTTTAAGAGCCAATTGACCCTAAGGCATGCCCTCGATTGGCTTTTCTCACTTTCCTTTATTAAATTGTTGTTCAGTAAACCCAATTGGATTGGGAGATGGTGGCTATTTTGATTCAAAACTTAGTCACAATTTCTTATCAAACATCATAATCTTAGCTAAGATATAATAAATTTCATTACAAATTTGCACTTTAAAAGATATATGCAAGAAATTATTATTTTTAGAGCTAACTTGCAAAGCGAATAGGGCCCTCCATGACAATTGTCTGTCCATATCGGTTGGCTTATATGTGCTCACATCGAATCTAGCTAGGGTTAGGGCTAATCTCTACCTCCTTGAGACCATAAGGTTACCTTTGTCGACATGAATTATTCAAATATGCACCATGTGTAGCTTAATACAACACAAATCATTTTTTTAGACTTTACAATGTAATTTCATGATCTCATATAATCTCATTCGTTTACAACCAAAAAAAAAAAAATCAACTAAATTGGAAATTAATAAATCATCTAATTCTTCAACCCCAAAAGAACGGAAATTTTGCATAAATACCACCTGAACTTTTAGGCAAGCACACCATAATCACATGAACTTTTAATTTTGATTTTTAAACACCTGAACTATGTAAAGTGTTGCAATACACCTGAACTATCAAATTTCAATGCTCCAATTGATCTTGTTGCCTTCCTGCATTGCATTTCATGGTTTGCAATAATTATTCAAAGGCATATCCCTCATTCCAATGAAAGTTTTGCATCCATCAAATTCAAAAAATTTAGAATAAAAAATGTAGCATCCTGCAATTTCTCTCTCTCACCCACCATCGAGCAAATTCAAAAAATTTAACATCAAAAGTTTTCAAATTTTGTAAATTCTTTCTTTTCTTTCCCTTTTAAAAAAATAATTTTTAATTATAATTAATTGACAAAAATACCCTTAAACTTAACTAAAACTTTAATGGTGCGTTTGGATGAGGGAAATAAACTTGGGATTTTGACAAAACTCAGAATTTCTAAATTGACACGAACCAAATTCCGGTGTTTGGATAAAAAAACATAGAAATTTAGAAATTCTGCGTGGAAAAAAATATGGAATTTGGAGATCATAAATCCCAAGTTTAAATTCTATCTAAAAGTCGTCATTTGTAAAATCCCAAGAGAGATTGAGTTTTAAAAAGAGATAACTTTACAAATAAAGGTTAAATTCCGTGTTTTAAATCAGTCATCCAAACAAGAAACTTTAAAAATTTTAGAACATTAATTTCCGTCATTTTAAATTCCATCATTTATGAAATCCTTTGTATTTTTAAATTTCCTCATCCAAACACACTGTAACAGAGTTAGAGACGTAGGTGGCAGATTACAACACTTTATAAATTCTAAGTGGTTAAAATTAAAAATTAAAAATTAAAACTTCATGTGGTATTTATATAAATTTTCCAAAAATGAACATCTAAAATTGAATAAATAGACAAACAGTCAATTTTATTAAAATACCAAATGCCTCATTGATTTGTGATGCTGATTGACTTTTTGTAGAAATGATCATTGAAACTAACCTAACAAACATGAACAATTCAAGAAATTGTACGCACCAAGTCAAGTATTCATATAGCACTATCTGTACTGTGTTCAAAGATTTTCAACAATAAATTATAAATTTCTAGATAAATAACGAATCAAACAATCCCCTTCAATTGTAGAGTAATATAATAATATTGAAGAAGAATAATGTTAGGGATGTCATAGTGCTGGGATCTATGACGCCAATCAGTTGTTAGTTGATGCCTTTTGTAGTGTCCCCTCCATTCAAACTGTCGTACTCGTCATCCCCAATGCCCACTTTCCATTCCTTCAGCACACACAGCCCAAAGCATCCCAGGCCCCTACATGCCACCAACATAATGATACTTGAATACTTCTATGACCAATAAATCTACATAGCTTTCCTGAGATAGTGCCATTAAAAATATTTTTAAAATATGTAGAATCATTTGGAAAACAATTATTCAAATGGGCACATGGAATGGAACACAATTTGAATCCACAAACATCAACTAATTTTCAGTGTGATCGTCAAATTGTCACGTGATGTTATCAGTTCACTCCTATTATAACATATGCTATATTCTAAGTTTATAAAATATCAACAAAATTGTTTACCCATATTATAAAACATGAACTAGTAATACCATATAATTATGTAACCGTTACACTCTAAGATTCTCCGCAAGAACTTTCTAGGTTCATACTCTCCGCAAGAACATTCTAGGTTCACACCTCCTTGAGGATGAAATTAAGCCAGCTTCTTATACCTAGTGGCTTTAAATGGGTCTTGGTCTTCTTAAGAAATGAGAAGGCATTTTTTGCTAGGAAGTTATGTTCCCATTAGATTTCGAGAAACATGTATACATGACGTCTATTGGTCCTTGCAGTGCCAAAGTCAATGCCAACAGACAAGTTCTTCTTGACCCCTCGTGAAAATCACATGTAACAGGACCCACATGAGTCCATGTCATAGTCATGGCTACATGTGTTTCAAATTTGTCAAGCTCAAAGCCTAAAATCAAGACTGATAAGTACACATTTTACTCCCCTCTAAAAATTAATCATAATAACAATCAAACTAATATCAATTGCATATATTATCAGTACATTATCATCAGTAATGGATGGAGAGGCCTAACATCTTATATAATTAATTGCACAACTTTTTTGATTCGATGATAGATTCATGCACTCGATATTTCTCTTCACTTTATTGAGAGAGATCCCGGATAAAATTCGTATCTTGAAAATATCTGCCACACATTTTTCTCACACACACATCGAGGTGATTAATTACAAACACACCCGTGGAGATGGTCCATCCCATGCATATACAACACAATTCTCTCTCAAGGTGTTAAAAACAAGATTTGGTTTGATTTGGTTTGATTTGGTTTGGTTTGGTTTGAACTTTCTCACGAGATTATGAAAGAGAGGACACAATGGAGAAAACAGCCAAAACCACAATACATGCACTTTCTGAAAGATAAACGCTACAGTGGGACCCCACTTTCCATCCGAGTCCCCTGACACTAAGCTGAAGCAACATGCTGCAAACTGTGTGGGGGCTTCCCGCGGATCGCTCTCCGATCAGGAAAAATTGATTCCTGTGGCATACGTGTCGCCTGACAAACTTGTATTCATTCATATGTATAAAACTGGTACATTTATGCAGTGATAGTACTCACAACGAGTTAATAATAATAATAATGACATTTAAGTCGAGGTATCTTCCACGGACCATGCCCTTTTATAGTGTTATTTGAGGTCCCAGTGTACAATTTTTACTTGAAGTGGTAATAGCCTCATTGGTAAAAGTAACAGGTTTTGATCAGCGGTAGGGGTTTTCCTACATCACGGATTTCTACTTAACATGATCGTGGTTGTAACTGTTAAATCGACAAGTTCATCCTTTTTTTAGTAGATTAAAGATTAATTGTAATGATTTAGTTTTCCCATTATGCACGAATTTGTATTGAAGATGTGCTTATAACCGAAGGAAAGTACACAAAGACATGTGAAATTGGACAAGAAAAGAGGAAAGGTGATTGGTACATGGCATTAATCTACAATACCTAGGGTGTTGTCATATTTAATTTATATTTCCTCAACACTGTTGATTACTGGTTGATTTTGGCATGTTTGACAATATACTAGATATTGTAGATTGGTATGCCGAAAATCAGCCTATCACTTTCTCTTTCTTCGTGAAATTCATCTCCTCAAATTTGGAACCCAAAATGGGAAAAAGAAGATCGTAAAACAAACCAAATAAAAACTAGCAATAGTCTCTATAGTACAAAGTTATTGTTGAGTTTGTGTTTTGACCATGCCGCCTAAAACCTCCCCTTTAAATTCTCGTCTCTACCTCTCATTTTTCTTAGCCTCCTCTACACCTCTCCTTTTGCTTTGCCTCTCAAAAATCAGCAAGAGCACCTCTCTCTCTCTCTCTCTCTCTCTCTCTCTGAGAAAATCCTCAAAACACTTGCTACATGGGTTCGCCTATGTATGGCTTCCACAACCAGAACAACATTCTCTACCTCAAACTTTTCTTCATCTTATTATTCATGGGCTGCATACCAGATAGAACAACCAACCTTCCTTCCAATCAACTCCTTGCCACACCAACAAGTTCACCTCACTCTCTTAATCTTACTGCAGCTTTGGAGACACTAAGCCTAGATGGTTACTTTACTTTTAAAAACAACCATCATGCAGCAAAGGACTTTGGCAACACATTTCAATCCCTCCCATTAGCAGTCCTGCATCCAAAATCAGTTTCTGATATCTCCTCCACAATAAAACTTATATTTGAACTGGGTTCTGCTTCAGAGCTTACAGTTGCTGCCAGAGGCCATGGCCACTCTCTTCAAGGTCAAGCTCAAACCCATGGAGGTCTGGTCATCAACATGGAGTCGCTCAAGGCACAACAAATGCAGGTTCACATTGGAGAGCAGCCTTATGTGGATGTTTCAGGAGGTGAGCTGTGGATAAATATTCTGCATGAGACTCTTAAACATGGGTTGTCACCAAAATCTTGGACTGATTACCTTCACCTCACCGTCGGTGGGACTTTATCATACGCTGGGATCAGCGGTCAGGCTTTCCGGCATGGGCCACAAATCAATAACGTCTACCAGCTGGAGGTTGTCACAGGTATGTTCACACAGTACAGAGTTGCTTGAAATTGCAGAGCAACAACAAAAACACATAGCACTCATCATATCAGAAAAAGACAAGGGTATTTTGGTGATCTACCTACTCCTTTTTTAAGTTTAAAAAAAAAAATCATGAAAACAATATTGGGGGAGGGGGTTTTTTTCACACACTGAGAAGGTGTTATGGAGATTCAAACCTAATACCACTAGTCTGCAAGTCAAGGCTCTTTCCACTGGGCTTGACCATGTTGGCCTTTGTTTTTTCTTCTGCACTAAAATACTCCTTCATACCTCATAAAATATGTTGATTTTATATAATCTTAATCATTTGAAACAATTTCAATTAGCTATGCGACAAAAAGGCGCCAGTAATATAAATTTGAAGTTCTGTTGCAGGACAAGGAGAAGTAATTACCTGTTCAGAGAACAATAGTCCAGACCTTTTTTATGGTGTCCTTGGAGGGCTTGGACAGTTTGGCATCATCACACAGGCCAGAATTTCTCTTGAACCAGCACCAAAGATGGTAAAAAAATACACTCCATTTCAAAAGAAGGTACATTACAATCCAAGAGTACATGTATTCTACATTTATAATACATAGTTTATTTATTTTGACAGGTGAAATGGATCAGAGTGTTATATTCAGACTTCTCATCATTTTCCAAGGACCAAGAGTTTCTCATATCATCTGAAAATTCATTTGACTATATTGAAGGATTTGTAATAATTAATAGAACAGGTCTTCTTAATAACTGGAGATCTTCCTTCAATCCTAAAGATCCAATGCAAGCCAGCAAATTCAATTCAGATGGAAGAACACTCTACTGCCTAGAAATGGCCAAATACTTCAACCCCAATGAAACTGATGTCATGGATCAGGTGAGACTTTCAAGGAAATGAAAAATATCCTCCTTATTTCTTCGATGACAGAAAATATAATATTCATCACTTGGTAAAGTCCTCATTGCAAACCTTTGTGTATGCAGAGAACTGAAAGCTTACTGTTACTTTTGCATTACATCCCATCCACCCTCTTCCTGTCCGAAGTTTCCTATGTCGAATTCCTAGATAGAGTGCATTTGTCCGAGATAAAACTCCGAACGAAAGGATTATGGGAAGTTCCCCACCCGTGGATGAACCTTCTCATTCCTAAAAGCAAGATACATGACTTTGCTGATGAGATCTTTGGCAACATTCTCACAGACAATATCAATGGTCCTATCCTTATGTACCCTGTCAACAAAACCAAGTAACTACTCTACAATTTTATGACTTCTTTAAAAGTCAAAAAATTTTCCATATTCTCAACCTTAATTCGTTTATTGTGTTACAGGTGGAACAACAACACATCTTTGGTTACCCCAGATGAAGATGTCTTCTACTTAGTGGCATTCCTATCCTCTGCAGTGCCATCTTCCACAGGAACAGATGGCCTAGATCAAATTTTAACACAAAACAGCAGAATTCTGGAGTATTGTGATAGAGCCCAGCTTGGTATCAAGCAATATCTACCCTATTACAGAACCCAACAAGAGTGGAAAGCTCATTTCGGCCCTCAATGGCAAGCTTTCATACAGAGGAAGTCTTCTTATGACCCTTTGGCAATCCTTGCCCCTGGGCAGAGGATCTTCCAGAAGGCAATACCCATCTTATGACACTGGCAATTTAAAAGAGCCACACAGGAAGTGCCTCACATATCCAGAGCCAATAATCCCCGAAACTACAGTACAGTCATGGCAATTAAATTAACATGTCCTTGGATTTCTAGTTGCATAGTAAGCAAAATAGGGCCCCTTTGGATTGTCTGATAAATTGCGTTCAAACTTATAAGCATCAAATACAAACCCAGTGCATGTTGTAAATAGATTTAGACTGTATTCCAGTAAAGGGTGTCCTTAGCATATATTATGAAGCCCATTTTAGTTTCGTGGTTATTTTGACAAAGGGTCTCATGTCCCTTCCAAGAAAATATCAGAGAATTTACAAAATAAAAATATGAAAGCCTGAAATTGAAATACAGACAAATTTATGATACCATAGTCTGCATACATTGATCCTTTAGTGCTACAAGCAAAAACTAGCAAAATCTTAAGTGCAACAAACTTACATATATGGTGGCTTGTAGCAACAACACAGTTATTTTGTTTCTCTAGATTCTTTCCAGCCAAGACCTGGTCTGCAGATATCCCCCTGTGGTTCTTCATAGCCTCTAGCGTCACGTATTGCAGCTTCAAAGTCAGTAGAGTCACTTGCAACAGGAAGAAAACTACTTATATCATCTCTAGCACCGAACCCTCCAGCCCGCATGACATCCTCAGCTGTTATTGATGCCTCCATGTTCACTTCAGCAGAGGCATCTATATCTGCAGAAGATGCATCATGTGCATAATTTTCTCCACGTTTCCAATCAGTCACATTAGCTCGCACTTTATTATCTGGGAAACTAGAGAACGGTTTCAACACATCTTTCCCATCAACCTTAGAGATATTGGACGCAGATACTTTGTTTCTTGTCTTCTGTTCATCCTTATCTGGTTAAAAACTCAAACCTCAATTTGGCAAATAAACTAGCATGTTCACGAATCTAGATACATAATAAAGATGTGGAATAGGAAAAAATTATATCAATCACACTATTTCCAATAACATAATATAACCGGTAGTGAGGTTAACATATGTTACTGATGACATAGTTTTGATGGGCAGTTCTAAAGACACTTATTGGAAAACTTTAAACATGGAGAAATATTCAGAATCAAATTCTTTAACAACTAGTAGAATTAAAATAGCATATATGGAATGAAATTCAATAAAGACGAAAACGATAACAGTTTAGTAACAATTCAGAAGTAGAGCAACGCCTAAACATATCATTTTCAATACTAGAATCAGTGAGTCAAAATATGAGAGAAACAGAAGGCAATGTAATAAGGGGAACTGGAACTGTCACTGTATGGACAAAATGGAAACAACTTGGCGGCACCCCATATGTGATGCAGGACGCGTAGGACCTAAATTTATTAGTTTCCTAATATATTTGTTAGTTTCCTAGATTCTCTAGTTTTCCAAATTCTAGTAGGATTTCTACTTTTCCAGATTTCCAGATTTCTAGTTTTAAGTTTCCTATTTTATTTGGGTTAGGATTTCTGTTTTAAGCAAGGGATTTTTATCCTATTATGTCTAGGTTTTAGTTTGCTATAAATACCCCCATGTAGTTTTTTAAAATTCAGATTTGAATGTTGAGTAAACTTTTTCCTAGAACTCTCTGATTTCGTCCCTTCGATCTATATTTCTTCTCCTCAATCTCCGATATTCTTCTTGTTCTACTGTTTCTGTCCTTCATCTCGTCTTTTCGATCTCTATTTCTTCTCCTTGGTCTTTTATATTCTTCTATGTTCTATTGTTTGAGTGCTTAATCTAATACCTACGGGCTGTACTACATCAATTGGTAATCAGAGCCTTCCCTCACTTTCGTTTGCATTTGCTCTCTACCATGGCACCCCAAACCATGGCCAGCCTTGCAGAACAATTTCATGCGTTCCAAGACAAAGTTTCTAACAATATTGCTGGCATGGAAACCCAACTCTCCAAACTCAGCATTGACCTCAAAGACGAGTTGGTACAGGCTCACACACATCGTGCGCAGACGGACCTTGCCATCACCAAACTCCAAGACTCCGTTCAGTTGCTTATCAATCACTTTCGAGCTAGACATGCTGGACCTTCTTCTACCCCCGCGGTGCTCTCGAGTTCTACACCACCACTGAAAAGTGGCTTTCTGCCCAATCCACTGGTGGATCAAAAATTCAAGGCCATGCCATACGACATGTCGCATAGCTCAACTGGGCTCTCGCTCGACACGCCCAAGGCTCAATTGGAGCCCCCTTTTTCTTTTGGGATTATGCCACCACTCCATTATACCCGACACACAATGGGCCCTCCTCCAGTGACTACTCAGGCTCCTACCCTGCCACCCGTTCCACATGCTCAATACACTCACCCCCCCTCACCGTTTTGACAACGATGTCATCCGCCACATCAAGCCTACCGCTCCTACTTTTGATGGTCGTGGGGATCCTACGATGTTTCTTGATTGGGTTCAAGCCATGGAAGATTATTTCGCCTGGTACAACTTGACAGATGCTCATAAACTTCGCATTGGTAAGATGACACTACAGGGAGCTGCTAGACAATATTGGAATTCTGTGGAGGAGCAACTATACCAATTTGGACAGCCGCCTGTGACTCTATGGGACGAGATGAAATTAAAGCTTCACGAACAATATCTTCCCACCTTTTATCGCCATCAATTGTATGAACAATTATGGACCCTTTCACAAAGAAGTTTGACTGTTACTGAATTCCTCGCTCGTTTTGTCGAACACAAGATACGTGCGGGGATTCATGAAAAACCCGACATCACTATGTCTCGCTTTATCCATGGTCTTCGTGACGATATCAAGCGTGAAGTCCAGTGGTTCCATCCGCATACTTTGGAAGATGCATATTGCCACGCATTGGAAGCTGAGACATATTTGTCACCACAACATTCAGGATATTCTGGTCAACTTGCAACCACCAACCAAACTCTTCCCACTACGGATATGCATATGGGGTTTTCAGGACCATCTAACCCGCCTGCACCACCACCTAACAAAGGACCGGCTGTTTCTACTAATGCTCGCATTGAATGTTTCCATTGCCATGCCAAAGGACATACTGCCTCTCGTTGTCCGCAGCGAACTTTAACTATCAACACTCCCGCTAGTGAGCTTTGTGAGATTGTGGAGCCTCTCGAAGGTATCTATGATCCGGACATTGATGCTTGCTGACCCTCATCCCCTATTATTCATACTTGCACTCGGCGTTGTTGTCATCGTCATTAATTTACCTTTTGTGGTTGTTTACTTGTCGGAGTCGAGTTCTTTTCGGTGGAGGAGAATGATGCAGGACGCGTAGGACCTAAATTTATTAGTTTCCTAATATATTTGTTAGTTTCCTAGATTCTCTAGTTTTCCAAATTCTAGTAGGATTTCTACTTTTCCAGATTTCCAGATTTCTAGTTTTAAGTTTCCTATTTTATTTGGGTTAGGATTTCTGTTTTAAGCAAGGGATTTTTATCCTATTATGTCTAGGTTTTAGTTTGCTATAAATACCCCCATGTAGTTTTTTAAAATTCAGATTTGAATGTTTAGTAAACTTTTTCCTAGAACTCTCTGATTTCGTCCCTTTGATCTATATTTGTTCTCCTTGATCTCCGATATTCTTCTTGTTCTACCGTTTCTGTCCTTTATCTCGTCTTTTCGATCTCTATTTCTTCTCCTCGGTCTTTTATATTCTTCTATGTTTCTATTGTTTGAGTGCTTAATCTAATACCTACGGGCTGTACTACATCAATATTTTATAAGCATACAAAATAGTTTAAGAGAGAAGTTTTACAACCATTACCGGTGCAAAGCTACTGTTTATATATGGAGCAAAATATTGTGCACTAAAGAAAAAGCAAAAGCAAAGCATCCATAGAACGGAGATGAGAATGATAACATGGCAGATAAGAGTAGCTCTTATAACAATCAGTGTACTAGAGAAACAATCTACTAGTGACAAGAAAGAGAAACCAGTTTAGGTGGTATGGAAATGATCAACTTAGACCACCAAATGCACCTTTAATCAACAAAAGCCTAATTCAAGTGAAAATGGCCAACCAAAATTACTATGGATTATGGAAGAAGTAATAAAGAAAGATTTCAACCTAGATTTAATAGGAAATAATGCATATAATAGAACAACAACAACATGGACGACAAGACTTCAACGCAGCCAACTTGATATGACCGAGAATCTAGGATGGATCTAAGGATGATGAAAATTTGAGTAATGTTTTAACTTCAGCTTTACTACATAATGCCATAACCTTATTTCAATTTTTTTTAGTAATTAGTTCCATGGATGTTATTTAAACTAGAACCAAAAGTTTAGGACAGCCATACTATCATTTCAGTTCCTCTAATATTACTCCAGATATGAGAAGTTTGTCGAATTTCACAGATGTAAGCAACTTAAACAGAACTGTGCACTTAATACTACTTCATTGTTATACTCTGCTTTATTTACCGTAGATGAACATCTTCAGGATGCAATGCAAGAGTACTTCCAATTCTAAGTAGGGTCAAAAGCGTCAAAATTAAATATGCAATTGGCCAGTCTATATTTCAAGCAAATGAGTTGGAAGCCAATTTTACTTTTAATGGCATGTGTGTCTTTTCTTGATGACATTGACCCTTTAAATAGTAAATTTCACTTTTTTCAGCAAACAATTGAGTATCATCTTTGGTGAATGTCCTATCATACAGAAAGATTTCGACTCTGAACTTGTAATAGACCAAACAATTTCTACCTAATACATCCTTGAATGTTCGAGCAATAATGTAAGCACAAAGTAGGCCCTCTGAAGGGGATACACAACACTTATGTGTGAAAACGACAGAATATATCGCAAGCCAGCATACCATCTTAGAGAGGAACATTAATTATCTACTAAGCATAAATTCTTTGATTATGAAATCCATCTATACCTAACTCCTTGTCAATCACTATAAAAAGCTTTATCCAGATCAGGAGTCATCAACAAAAAGGTTGGCACACAGTTGTACACAATTCTAATTTTGAAATCAGTCATATTACACTGCAAGTTCAACAAACTAACCATAATTAGTTTTAATGCTTGCAAGAAAAAAAAAAAAAAAAAAAAAGGTTTGAGGAAAGCTTGACATATATACGACAAGTAAGCAAGTACCGTGGAAAACTTCATCCTGCTTGGACTCCATGATGGATCAAATCCTGCAATTCTTCTTCTTTTGTAATTCTCAGTTCACTATAAGACGCTTCGAATTTTCGTCCAAACAAACCTAATAACAGACTGGTTACTGGAAGATTCTAATGCACAATATGCATTACACCATGGCAATATAATGAGCCTCATTAAATGAGGTAATTTCTTATGCAAGAAGGCATTGGATAAGAGGATATTCATCTTGAAGCAAATAAGTTCACCGTTGTGTAATCTAAGATAACAATTTACTAACGGCTGGCAGACATTGATGTCAACCATCAGAAGATGTAGGGAAAATAATTACACACATGGACATGGATATACAGAATATAATAGAAGTGCAATAGACAGAATCAATACCCATAAAGCATGATTTAGTATGTTTTTTACAGCAGGAAAAATTAGAAAGCAAAAAAAAAGTGGTTTCATTTTTTTATATATAGGAAACAAGAGTTCTGCTGGGAAAAAAACAGAAATATAACAGGGAGATGGGCAAGCAGTCCAGCAAGCCCACGCCAACTTAAAGCAGACAACAAACAGACCGCATTCAGTACAGAACTCCTACCCAGTCAAAGGAACATTCTTCAAGAGCTTAGACAAAGATGCCCAAAAGGAGGCAATAATCTGTTCATGTAACCCTAAACAAAATTCAACTTTGGTTTATGGACTTCATGGGGGATGGACATCTTTCATTTCATGGGTCATGGCAATAATAATGTGACTGTTTTGGTCATATTTTTTCTTCTTTTTTCTCTTGTGTTCATATCTATGTGTGTCTGTGACAATCAGTTTTAGGAAAAGTAACAGAGTTGCGTACCTGGAACCGATGGGAGAAAAACTCAAGAGAGAGAGAGAGAGGAGCCCTGCTTCTTGCTCTGTTTTTTGGGCCACCTTCTTCTTCTTGTTCCAAAACTGAGAAGATGAGAGGGTTTATCGACTTATCAAGTGTCTGCTTGATATTGATTTGATTTCAAAAGAAAAATTGCGGTTGGTCAGCATCAGTCAGAACTAGGAGTTCGACGTGTCGTCTAACTTGCAAGACACGTTCTTCAGTCCTTGACAATCTTTATTTTGCATTTCTGCAATGCTGGTGGGAAATGATTGGTGGGGCACTTCCGGCCGAGAGATATTGGGAAAGCGCGAGAACTAGTCTTTGCTCTATTGATATTTGTCTTTACCTAGTTTGCTCTCTTGACAATATATATTTGTGGTGTAGTTTTATTGGGGGTTTATTGGTCCATAATCCCCTCAAGCTCTTCATCTCCCAAGCACCTAAAACTTTTTCCAAACACATCAAAACGCAAAAATGCATATTTGGATCTCAAATATCAATCCAGCTAAGTTGAGAAGAAATTATATGATACTATGATATTATGTAAGGGTGGGCATTCAAACCGAAAAACCAAGTCAAATTGGACAAAAAAATCTAAATTGACCTAAAAATGGACTGAGTTCACCAAAAATCAAACCGATTTGGTCCAATTTTGGTTCTGATTCTTGTAGTGAAAAATAGACTAAGCTTATCCAGACAGGTGTGTATTTTTTTTTAAATTTGTTAATAAAATATTTAAGCCCAATGCTAAATTTCTAAGTTCATAACTAATTTTTCCCCAAGCCCAACATCAAATCACCTCTCCTGTCTAGGTCTAATCACCTCCCTTTGCATAAAATTGGGCCATTTGTGAATTTTTAAGATGAAAAAAATAATAATTTTGTATATAAAAAAATTTAAAAATTCTTGTACAAAATCGAAAAATCATAAAATGGACCAACTTATGAGCAAACTAGGCCAAATCTATTTTATAATGTTTTTTTTGTCAAAACTGAACCGAATCATATAAAACCCTAAATCCATATGACAATGAGATAATGAGGCCTAGGCCTGAGCGCGAATCAGTTCTGAATGGTAGAGGGCTCTTCTGTTAACCAAACTAAAGACTTTGGCAGACTTCGAATTGGTCTAACATTCAATTCAGATTGGTTTAGTAGGTCGGTAGTACCGTAATAAAAACATACTAATAAAAATAAAATTTATAATAATTTCATATGACATAAGTTCTTGAACAAATACACCAAATTATCCTTGTAAAATATAAAAATCCAATAGTCTAATTCATCCAAGTACAAGTCAAATAACTTAGGGGATGTATTCAATTGAGATTTTAAAATACTATTTCGGGATAAATAAGTCCAATGAATTTTAAAAGACTATTTAGGAATGTAATGACTTATAAGATTTCATTTATGGATTTCTATAATCATGATTTTTTACTTTTTTGATTTAAAAAGATTTATATCATAAGATTTTATAAGATTTGAAAGGACAACATGGATTTATATCATATGATTTATATCTAGGCCTTGGCTAATTAGGGCTATATAGCCCAACCCAAATTTTGAAATGCGTGAAAGAAAGAAAAAAAGGATGTACAATCTAGTTGCAAAGCTACTTGTTGAGTGCTTACATCTATATTCAAAAATTGCTTATCCCATAATTTATATATTTCATAATAACATACGTTTTTGCTCCAAACTTTCTTTTGCTTTGAAAAATGACAATAGGAATGACAACATTCAAAGTTACAACAGTGCATACCCATGAATGACAACAACCATAAATAAAATCAAACATTCAAATTACAAGTCAATAAAAAAGATAACAAAGAAATGATAATTTTGATAAAGTAGAGTAAAAACTAACACAATCTTCCCAATCTTTTAATAACTAAATTGATGTAGCTTCATGTCCTCTTAAGTAGCATTTCTCCACATATCTATAGCTATGCTACTGCTCCATGCATTAGCATCTTCTCGTTGCTGCTCTTGGGTTTGAACAATAGGTTCAAAATTATCCTCTTCATTAACTGGTAATACTGAAGATGAAGATTCGTTTATTGGTTTAATTGGAAATTCATCAGAGCAACACTCTTTGCGAAGAAAGTTATGTAGTGCTACACATGCCAGCACAAGTTCTGCTTGTGTCTTAAATGAAAATGGAGGTGCTAACTTAAAAATTGTGAATCACAATTTGAAAATACCAAATATCCTCTCAATCACATTTCTTAAGGATGCACGGCGTAGATTGAACAATTCATTTTCATTTTACCATGACCTGTAAAATCTTGGAGATGATATCGCACACCTCAAAATGGAGCTAAAAGTTGGCGTCGATTAGGAAATCCACAATCCACTAGGAAATATATATATATATATACATGTTTATCATTTAAAAAAATAAGTACTTACCTTGGGGCACTTTAAGTCTGTTCTCCTTGATAAGACATCATTTAGCAGCTTTGAATCATGAGCTGAACACTCCTACCCGCTAAGAACGTACATGAATTCCAAATCAAAGTTACAAGATGCTAATACATTTTGTGATATCTTTCCATGACGATTATGATAGCTACTTACATCGCGTCCCCTCATCATTGCCGGAATATGTGTACCATCAATAGCTCCGATGCAATCCTAAAATAATTCATATGTAATGATAACCATATTATTAAAAATAATTATAATATTAATATAATTAGGTAGTCATCACATACCTTGAAATAAGGGTAAAATGCTTTCCCTTATTTTAGCGGCCACAACCGGTCTTGGTTTAGCGATCAAATCAGATGCTATTAAATTCAAGGCCTTCAAAATCTTGTGGAAATTTTCACTAATGGCAAATTGTGATTGGCCAAATGTATTACGAATTACACAACATCGAGTATTTTGGCCGATGATTTGTAGGAACACTGCAGTCATATCCAATGCTAGTAATTCACCATTGAGTTAGTGGATGTTTAATATGTTCACCACGCATCATAATCAAAAACTGAATTAGCACAATGTATTACTGCATGAATTGCCATCACTAATATGTAAATGGCTTCATAAAATTCTTCATCATACGTAACTTCACCATCCATATCTTCTTCATCTATTTTGTCTTCACCTATTTCTTTGTCATCAATTTCTTCTTCCTCTATATCATTACCTTCATACATGCTTGGTTGTGACATTATACGTATATATAAAAATATATGAGGCTACAAAACAACAAATAGAAGAAAATAGTACCAATACTGTTCACCCCGTTTTGTGTTTACTCCTGAGCTGGAGGGGCAAAGTTCCCCACTACCTTGGAAACCATTGACTGGTCAGCAAGTCAGCTTTCTTTGGTGTATGAGCGTGCCATTGCTAGCAACGAAGATTCTAGCAGACTTCTTAAAATAGATAACTTGCGCCCCAAGTTACTTAATTTCTAAACGAACGATTGTGAATTTGGGTGAGGAATATCTCCCAAGTAAGTTCTTTTCTTGCCTCAGACTGGTGAGGACTTTCACAATTTATCTCAGTATAAAACGACTGTTCTGGCTAGAATAGTTGATAGAAATTGGAGTGTTTTAGGCAGAACTGCCTTTTACATAACTGTAAATATACACATAAACGCTGGAAGGGGAAAGGGACAGCTGGAACTCCATTTCTGCCTGGATGAAAGACTCTGATCCGGGCTGGACTGGGATATCTGGACTAGACTGGACTGAATTGCCAACAACTTCAACTGCTAAGCTTCAACTGCAAATCGATACCAAAGTTTGAATCTTGCAGAGCTTTAATCTACTTCAAGCCATGGAAGGCCTTTTGAGTGGGCAGAACTGCAATTTCTCCAATCTGAACGAGGCAGAAGTGGCTGGATTTGAGGATTATTGAGCTGGAACTGCACTGTGGCACCTGCTTGCTTGATCAGGGTTCTTCATAAATTTGTTGAGGTTTTCATATTTATGAAAACTCGAACTCTGCTTATTTTGGCTTTTGCTGAACCAAATTTGTAATGCGAGAAATCTCATTTTGAAATGACTTATTTTCTAAGTCTGAACCTTGGGATTTCTGATCTGTAGCTATCTTTACTTGGAATTCAAGTGGGCTTTTGGTTGATTTTTGAGTTGTTTGTTTGTTCTTTTCTGGGGGTTTGATTGTGTGTCTGTATCTGTTCACCCTATCTTATATTTATAGGAAATACTTTCTGGAGTAGGGTAACTCTTTTTAGTAATGGGCGGAAAAAAAACTTCTTTCAAAAAGATCTTTTTATTTTTAAGTGCAAAGAAAGGGGATTTTATCAATTCTGGCAGATAAGTCTTCAGTCGTCAGTTCTTAGGATCACTTCTCTGTTTTATTTGGAAGATGACCTCAATTTTACCAGCCTGGGAGCCTAATTCCTGCAGTTCTGCCGAGTTTGATGCTTGGTGGAAAACCAGGTTTCAAGGCCTGCATGCCTCCAGTACTGCACTCAAGGTGCTTTTTGATGGCTGGGACTCCTAGTAGTTCATGCAGGAGAGGAGACTCATCAATTCATGGTGCAGACCATCAAGGACATCAATGCTCAGATTATAGAAGGTAGATCCTGAATTCTGCCTGTTTTATCTGTTCTGGCTTTTAATGATGACGTCTGACTGCTTGTTCTGCCTGCAACAGATCCTTCCTTGATGAGGAACATAGGTGGTCAGTCTGTTCAGGTTGATGAAGTGATTGGTAAGCCCTTCTTTCTGTTTTGTCTATTTTTATTCTTTTGTTTGACTCCTGACCTGTCTTCTGTCTGTGCAGTGACCTCTGTTATTACAGCTGGCGATTTGGAGCTGCCCTCTGGAGAGAGGAGAAGATCATCAGGTAGAACAAACTGCTGTTGAGGCCACCCCTTCTGCCAGAAGGAAGAGAAAGGAAACTGCTTAATCTGTAATTTCAGGTATAAAAAAAAAAAAATTTGGAGCTCTGTTCTGTCTTGTTCTGTCTTTAATTAATGGTCTTTTTCTGTTCATTGTAGCTGAAGGTCCTTCTTCTCCTCCTACTAAGTTAAAACGTTTTAGGAAGAGAACTGTGGAGGAGAATGTGGCTACATAAGGGACTGAAGGAGTCCCTACCTCTACTTCCGGCACAGATGATGAGCTGAGAGAGGCCTCCGAAGTAGTGGAGCAGGAGAAGGAGTTAGAGGCGTTGGAAGAGGTTGGGGAGGGAACCCAAGAGAAAACAAAGGCAGTAGAAGAAGAAGTGAGTTCTTTGGTCCTCTGGCTATTTCTGTCTTTTACTTCTTCTGTTTTCTGACTTCTGCCTATTTTGTAGGAAGAAATTCCTGCTGAGGTAATTGCAGAGAGCATTGCCTTGGCTCAAAAACAACAGGAGCAGCAAGAGGGTTTAAGGGCAAAACTGACCAGTTCAGAGCTGGCTCTTTCTGAAGATCCAGAGGTAGAATATTCTACTGCCGTTGCAGCAGCTGAGGAACAGGCAGAAGCGTCTGCATCGGAGCCTGTTGACCAGGCTGTTGTGATTCCAATAGTTGGAGTGAAAATGGCTGCATCCGCTTCTGAAGCTATGGTAATCTTCATTTAATTCTGCTCACAATCTTCTGCAATTTTATTTTATCCCTGCTCTTTTTTTAAAATGCTTGTCTTTTCAGGTGGAAGTGCATAGCTCTATACCTGCTGGAGTTCTGGCAATGATGAACAGTCCTTTGGAGCCTCCCATTGTTGCTGTAAGTGTATACACTCTGTTCTGTCTGAAAACTTCCTTAGTCTCGACTACTTTGCATAAAGCTGACTTGAGTTCTTCTTTGTAGATGCCTATCTATTCTGTGCCAGGCTCTCCTGCGACAGCCTCTTTTGCTGATCCAGAACTGGCAGATTTTGAGGACATGGACTTGGATGCTCGGCTGGATAGATTGAAGAAGCTGAGTTCTACTCCCGGCACAGCCAAGTCCAGAGCAGTAAAGGAGGCTGTAGAGAGGTTGAAAATTTGGCAGTCTACTGAGCTTGATGAAGACAAAGAGGCTATTGATCAGCTGATGAAGGATTTGGACCTCCTGTATAGACAGAATGAAGCTCCCAGGCCAATAATTGAGATGAGCCTTGGTTTGGCGAGAGATGTGCTCAACCTTCACGATCGCTATGAAGATCTCAAGCCTACCTTTGCAACCTCTGAGTTCTGTAAAGCCACTCATGAAGCGAATCTGGCTGATTATGTCAAACAGAAGGCAGAACTGAACCAGATGGCAACAAAATGTCTCAAGAGATATTCAAATAAGTTCTAGAGTATAAAACCAAGATCATGAGATAAGTAGAATTGCATAACGTCTCTAAGTAACAAAAAATTGGACTAACTTGGCAAAGTGCTCAATAAGTGCAAGGGTGGCATGCAAGACAGAATTAACTTAGAACCACACAAAGTCCTTAAAAAATGACTCTCAATTTCTGATAAACCATATTAGTATTAAATCCAAGTCTTATCATAGGTGTTTGGAAGGATAACGAAACAACACACAAAATCCCGCGTTTTTAGACGCTAAACACAAAAAAAAAAAAAAAAAAAAAAAAAAAATTAAAATTTGACAGTAAAACAACATAACCAAATCCTTCCCCCCAAACTTAAATGAAACATTGCCCTCAATGTTTAGAACGTAAGAACATGCAATGCCTCATAAATGCAAGGAAAGAAGAGAATGAAAAAGACATCTTAGAGACTTTCAGGAAGGTACAAGTAAATATCCCACTTCTTGACGCAATAAAGCAAGTTCCAAAGTATGCTAAATTCTTGAAAGAGCTTTGTAAGTATGAATGTCAAAGCCCCAAATTAATTGTGAACTGCACTAATTAACTTTCAGATTTTCCTAAGTTCATTGAATTGGACTCAGCGACTCAATCAAATTATTCTTATCAAGTTCCCTATATGAACAGCATGATAGAGATACATATCAAAGATTATTAAGTTCTATGAAAATCATAAGCTTTGACAAAACATTTGTAACTATGAAAAGCATGATACTCCTGCCAGGAATTTACTTAACACAATCATGACTAGTGATTTTTACTACTTGTGAATATAAGTTCATAACAATTAGGTGAAATTCCCTTATATCCTAGCATCAAATCCCTGCATGCAAACTAAGTATGCATCCTTAATAAACATGCAAGAATAAGTCCTGAATAAAACAGAAAAGTAAATCACATTCATACTTTACGAAACCATAACTGGGAGTGATCAATTCATATAAAACATATGTCCATGGCTTCGAATTCACCTCTAACTAAGAAGAAATTTAGTTACACATGTTTAATAATTGAAAAGCAATATAGAATAAGAAATACATAGGATAGGATAAAGAGAAGAAAAGAACTAGATGATGGCAGCAAGGAATTCCCAAGACAGCTCCAAGCTTTGCTCCTTTTGCAACTAGCTCTCTCTCTCTCTCTCTCTCTCTCTCTCTCTCTATATGAATGTGTATGAGTAATGGATGAAGTGAATTGATGGATTGTTCAATGAATTGTGTTTAGAATTGGAGTGCTATTTATAGGGAGAATGGAAGGGGAATATTTGAATTGAATATGGTTTATGCCAATAGCACTTGTAATTAGAAACTCATTCTTTTGGCTAGTGCATTTCACCAACAAATCCCATTGTAATTAGAAACTCATTCTTTTGGCTGGTGCACTTCACCAACAAATCCCATTGTAATTAGAAACTCATTCTTTTGGCTAGTGCACTTCACCAACAAATCCCACTAGATAGTCATGCATGACATAGTCAGCTTGTGGGCCGATTTTGGGCTTGTTATTCACTCCAAAAAATTCTGGAAAAATATGGATCTTCAAGCCCTTTGTCTTAACTTTCCAAGCATATGCAGCCCAACTCAAGGAAAAATAGGAAAGACCTTCAAATGTCATTTTTGGCCCAGTAACGCAGATGCTACCGAATTTTGACCTTGAGCTGCTAAATCGTGGATAACTTCCTCTAGAAGACTCCAAATCATGAACCGTAAAATGCTACGGAAACTAGACTTCCGTATCTTTCCAATGATGTATGGCTCATTATCTGGTTCTTCTTGAGCAAGTACAGGTTAATCCGTGAATGTGATTGATCTGCAGACACTATTTTGAGCTAACTTGTCTTCAAAATGCATGTAATGAGTCTCATCCTTATTACACTGAAACATACACAAACTTTATTAAAAGCACAAGTTTAACTCAAAAACATAACCAAATCATAAGTTAGAAGGGTACAAAAAGATATGTAATTATGCACTGATCAAATACCCCCAAACTAAGATTTTGCTAGTCCTCGAGCAAAACAAAATAAAATTACAACTTAGGAAACAGGAAATAAGCAACTAGCCTTCCAAACAATATCCTCAAAGAATCACCAACGAATATGGTTCCAAAGAAACACAACAATCACAATCTAAGTTCCACACATGATTCACGAGAAAGCAAAGCTCACAATGACACCCTTAAGTGTAGTGTGTGAATGCCAAATCAGAACAACCTCTGCCACTCAAATAAGTATATGCGCACACACTTAGAGCAAAATCAATAATTCTGAACCCCATAAGCTCATTATCCAATCTGCTCTCCACAGTAATACCATGCAACACCAAGGATCAAAAGGACTTTACAAGGGTAGTAATGAGGTTCAGGGTAGTGGTAGAATGAAAGAAGGGATATGAGATACAATATTTTTAGCACAATTAAAGCACAGGTAAGAGCATAAGAGATTTTTGAACTTTGTAACAAGCAAGGAACACATACATGAGCAGATTTTCAACATAATTTCAGCACCTTCAAATGTGTTTATTTGGCCTAATTTTGTGGCTCTTTACCCTAGATCACCATGCTCTTCTCTTTTATAACACCCTAGGGCCGTGACTACATTGGTCACACTTCATTACCTCTTTTGATTAGTTACCAATACCCCCCCCCCCCCCCCCCCCCCCCCCCCCCACCCCCAAACTTATTTTTTTCAACACTTGGGTAATGGCACTAATGATTCACTTTTGCTCCAAAAACCTTGCATTCTTTATAACTCTCTTTTGAAGATAACTTTAATTGCTCATAGAATAAGTAAGAATAAGAAAACAGAGGTTCATTATGGTAGGAATGGTTTACACACAAAAAAAGGCTTAATGCAGCCTCAAATGGGTTGACTAGGGATGAATAAATGTAGAGGGATTGTTAGAAAAGCTCAAACGGTTTAAACATGGCCTAAATCACTTCCTAAGCATTGTATGGCAACAAAATATCTCAAGAGATATTCAAATAAGTTCTAGAGTACAAAACCAAGATCATGAGATAAGTAGAATTGCATAACGTTTCTAAGTAACAAAAAAATTGGACTAACTTGGCAAAGTGCTCAATAAGTGCAAGGGTGGCATGCAAGACAGAGTTAACTCAGAACCACACAAAGTCCTTAAAAAATGACTCTCAATTTCTGATAAACCATATTAGTATTAAATCCAAGTCTTATCATAGGTGTTTGGAAGGATAACGAAACAACACACAAAATCCTGCGTTTTTAGACGCTAAACACAAACAAAAAAAAAAAAAAAAAAAAAAAAAATTTAAAATTTGACAGTAAAACAACATAACCAAATCCTTCCCCCCAAACTTAAATGAAACATTGCCCTCAATGTTTAGAACGTAAGAACATGCAATGCCTCATAAATGCAAGGAAAGAAGAGAAGGAAAAGACATAACCAAATGTTAGAGTTTAGAAAAACTCCCCTTTGAAGCGATTAGGACAGTTCATCTTTCAATCCGACTCACTTTCCGAAGGGTCTGAAACAGAAGAATCATATATGGCTCCATCTATCATCAACTCATCCATCTGCTACACGAAGTCTCGGAGCCTTGTGGTCATGTACATTAATTGGAAGTGAAACTCGTCAAGCACACTTAAGTAAATGCCAAACTCGTCTCGAATATTACCTGTAGAATACATGTGACTGCTCAACACAACAATTCTTGCCACAAACCTCCTATCTAGCAGATATACCCTCCAAGTATATAGACAACGTGCCAGCGCCGCAAGCTGCATCTCTTCCCATCCACAATCCAGATCCCAATTTGGAATCATGCCTTCAATTTCCCTATCACCCTACTCTTTTGAAACAGAAAGGCATCTATGGTAACTTCTGAGGGATCCATGGCAAACACAACCACGAGCACCTCAATCACCTCAAACACCCGTTGCATAATGGTGTCCTCTCCCAAAGGATCTTCTGGTGGGATAGCTGGCAGTGAGTTCAACAAAACCATTGGGCTAGGCACCTTCACCATGCTCAATTCGGACTCCTCCTCCTTGAGCTTTCCACCGACGGTATCCTTGAGTTTCTCCATTGACGAGCCCTACAATAAGCAATAATTTGGAGAAGGCTTGGGAAGAGAAGGTTTTAGGGGTTAGTGGGCGGTAGATCAAATGAAAGATGGAGGGTTAGGGTTAATGTAGTGTTTCAGAGAAAGAGAAGGTTTTTATTTTTTTATTTGTTTTATTTATATTATTATATATTATTATTATTATTATTATTATTTTAATAAAATACACGAATATACAAGTGACTTATGGATTACCAGTTAAGAACCTCAGAAAACACAGCCAGGGGATCCGGGAAGTTTGGAGAGGTCACAATGGTCCCGCTTAAAACCCAAACTTCTTAGACACCGAAGGTGTCGCCTATAGAACTCCTAGACACTGTATTAACAGAGGTGCTTATTGGAGTTACCAGAAGTCAACTCATATGAATTTTTTTTATTTTTTATTTTTTTTATTTTTTTTATTTTTTACGTAGGCTTGCAAGACATTGAACAAAATTATACTAAGCAAAACAAAGCTCACACAACTTAACTCTACCACAAAACCTAGCAAAATTGTCAATCTCTACCCCCAAACTTAAATGGAGCATTGTCCTCAATGTGAAAGTATATAAGATGAGTGAGAACATGTAAATAATAAGGGGAAAGTTTAAGACAAAGGATTAGAGAAACTCCCTCTTGATGCGATTAGGTCGACCGCTACCAAGCACCTTATTCTTCAACACATGGGTTGCCTCTCAAGAAGTGCTAAGTTTTATGTCTTCAGCCGGACATCCAACTTGTTATAGTGAATGGGGAGGTTTGGGCTCAATCGGCACCGCATGCAATGCAAGAGAGTTTACCAAGCTTGTTTTCCATTTCCATCGCTTCCTTGTTGCTTTCCTTTTCCTTTTCAGATTATGAACAGAATCACAAAGAATTGGAATTGGGATTGGAGGCTTACCAACATATTATGGCAATGACTCAAGAGCAGCCACCATCTCGCAGATTTCTTCATGATCAGGTTCGGCCCCATTTTTTATGAGTTCAATTCCTTGAACAATGGTGGTTTCAAGGGCATCCCTATCTAGGGATTCGAGATTTTCCTGCGCCAAAGAATCAAATGTATCAACAAAGAAACACGAGTGATCATCCATAGGATACCTCATAGCTTCAGAAATATTGAAATCAATGATATCGCCATCAAATTCCATTGTCAACGTCCCTTTGAACACATCGATATTGGTTCGGGCTGTGTTCATGAAAGGTTGTCCAAGTAAGATTGGCAATGGTGTAGAATGGGCCGAATCCTCCATCTCAAGCACATAAAAATCTGCTGGAAATATCAAGTGGTTAACCTGCACCAAAACATCTTCCAAAACTCCTTTCGGATATGCATTAGAACGATCAGCTAATTGAATTACAACTCCATCCTTTTTAAGCTCTCCTAAGTTCATAGATGCATAAATTAGATTATGGCATGACATTAATGGAAGCACCTAAATCTAACATGGCATGTTCAAACTTGGTGTTACCAATAACACAAGGGATTGTGAAACTACCTGGATCTTTGCATTTAGGTGGCAGTTTTCGTTGCAAAACTGCAGAAACATTCTCACTTACCCTTACCACTTCTTTGGAACTTGCTTTATTGCGTCAAGAAGTGGGATATTTACTTGTACCTTCCTGAAAGTCTCTAAGATGTCTTTTTCATTCTCTTCTTTCTTAGACTGCATAAACCTGCGAGGGAAAGGCACATTTGGTGGGATAGGGTTAGAATGAGTTGAATTTGGAACAACCTTACCTAAGTTTGGTTGTGTAGGAGCTTTGGGGGATTGCGGCAAGGGTTGTTCCTCCCTTGCTGTGGCTTTGTCCTCCTCCTTCTCTTTGAAAAGCAACTTTTCATTCTCTGTTGGGCTTTGTTTGGACATTTTGGGATTGGTTCCAATCTCTTTACCACTCCTCAACATGATAGCTTTAGCCGTTTCAAAACCTCCTTTTGGATTGACAATGGTTGAGCTAGGTAGTTTGCCTTCTTCTCTAAACTGTCCCATGAATTCCGCCATCTGCCCAATTTGCTTCTTCACTTCGCTCATCTCTTTGGATTGATTCTGTAAACCCTGAGTCAAAGAAGTTAGTACTTTAAGCATTTGATCATTATCCATTGGGGAACCTGAATTTGATGGGGCAGTTTGTGGTTGAGGTTGTGGTGGTGCGAATGGCCATTGATAGAACCCCGGAGGTGGCTGTCTATATCCGCCTTGTTCTTGAGTTTGTTGAGGCTGCCTCCACTTAAAATTTGGATGATCTCTCCAGCCTGGATTGTAGGTGTTTGAAAATGGGTCATACCTAGGTTGAGTTTGTCCTTGATAACCTATGGCATTGGCACTTTCCCATCCCCCATTCGCTATTAATTGAGGACATTGATCAGTGTGGTGTCCATGCATAGAGCATACGCTACAAGTGGCTGCACTTTGCACTTTGGGTCCTTCAACAACCTGCGAAATAAGAGTAGAGAGATTAGCCATTTGAGATTGAAGTTCTGAAATAGCACTTACCTCATTAACTTGACTTGGCTGTGCATGATCTCTCCCTCCAACTCCTTCATATTGTTGTGCATTCAAAGCTCGGTTTGCTATTAAGATCTTTGCAGCAACTGGTGTTTTGTCAACCAAGCACCTCCTGCTGAAGCATCAAGCATTTGTCTCTCCAGTGGAAGTAGCCCTTCATAGAAATATTGAATTAAAAGCTCTTCCTTCATTTGATGTTGTGGGCAGGATGCAACTAACGTCTTAAAACGCTCATAGTACACTGGAAAGGATTCTCCCGGGCCTTGTTGAATTCCACTAATTTTCTTCCTCAAAACAATGATTCTTGAAGTTGGGAAGAATTTCTCTAAGAAGGCTTTCTTCATACTTTCCCAAGAAGTAACGGTTCCAGGTGCTAGTTCATAGAGCCAATCCTTAGCCTTGTCCATAAAAGAAAATGGAAAGGCTTTCATCTTCAAAATATTTCCATCCACGTTAATGGGTGTCATACTTGAACATACTACTTCAAATTCCTTCAAATGCTTGTTTGGATCTTCCATGGACAGCCCATGGTATCTGGGAATGTGATGTAGCAAACTTGACTTCAATTCAAACACATCGGTCTTGCCTGCAGCAGCCCTAGGGTATTGAATGCAAAGAGGGACTGCATTGTCCAATTCAGAGGCTGAAAGTTCCTTGATTGATCTATTGTCTATAGCCATGTCTTGTTCCTCTTCCAAGTCCGTTTCGGCTAAAGATTCGGGTTCGGAACTAGAACTAGAGGGACTGAGTTCTGGCTGTTACCTCTTCCTTCTCAAAGTTCGTTCGAGATCGTCGTCAAATTCCAATATGTGCGCATGAACACGGTGTGAACTTCGAGTCATACACTTGTACCTAAAACAAAGAAAACAAAACAAAACAAAATCAGAAACACAAGACAATTGAACAAAATTATACTAAGCAAAACAAAGCTCACACAACTTAACTCTACCACAAAACCTAACAAAATTGTCAATCCCTACCCCCAAACTTAAATGGAGCATTGTCCTCAATGTGAAAGTATATAAGATGAGTGAGAACATGTAAATAATAAGGGGAAAGTTTAAGACAAAGGATTAGAGAAACTCCCTCTTGATGCGATTAGGTCGACCGCTACCAAGCACCTTATTCTTCAACACATGGGTTGCCTCTCCAAAAAAATGAAATACAAGTGAACAAAACTTGAAAACCTCCATTAATACCCCCAGACCTGAATTGGACATTGTCCCCAATGTGAAAGCATATAAGAAAACAGAAAACAGGGGTTAAGGGTAACCTGGCACTGCATGGTTCATCCTTCAAACACAGCATTTCTGAAAATGCTATCGATGGCTGAGCTCACCCATGACTCTTCTTCTGACTCACTTTCCGAAGGGTCTGAAACAGACGAATCATATATGGCTCCATCTTCATCAACTCATCCATCTGCTCCACGAAGTCTCGGAGCCTTGTGGTCATATACCCTAACTGGAAGTCAAACTCGTTAAGCACACTTAAGTAAATATCAAACTCAACTCGGATGTTACCTGTACAATACATATGACTGCTCAACACAACAGTTCTTGCCACAAACCTCCTATTTAGCAGATATACCCTCCAAACATCTAGACAATGTGCCAGCGCCGCAAGTTGCATCTCATCTAATCCACAATCCAGATCCCAATTTGGAATCATGTCTTTGATTTCCCCTATCACCCTACCTCTATGAAACAGAAAGGCATCTATGGTAACTTATGAGGGATCCATGGCAAATACAACCACGAGCACCTCAATCACCTCAAACACCTGTTGCATAATGGTGTCCTCTTCCTTAGGATCTTCTGGTGGGATAGCTGGCAGTGAGCTCAACAAAACCATTGGGCTAGGCACCTTCACCATGCTCAATTCGGACTCCTCCTCCTTGAGCTTTCCACCGACGGCCTCCTTGAGTTTCTCCATTGACAAGATCTACAATAAACAACAATTTGGAGAAGGTTTGGTTCGGAGGAAGAGGAAGCTGAGATGTTCAGGGGTTAGCGGGGCGGCTAGATCAAATGAAAGATAGAAGAGTTAATTTTAGGGTTAATGTGGGTAGTGTTTCAGTGTTTGGCAATCCACAATAACTTAAAATTCAGCCACTAATAAACATTTACAAAAATTAAAATTTAAATATATATAAAAAAAACACTAATATAAAAAAAAATAAAAAAAATAAAAAAATAAAAAATAATTAATTTCAAATAATAAGAAAAAGAAAGAAAAGGTTTTTTTATTTTTTTTTATTTTATTTTTTTAATTTTTTAATTTTTAAATTATTATTATATATATATATTTTTTGAATAAAACACACGAATATACAAGTGACTCATGGATTACCAATTAAGAACCTCAGAAAACACAGCCAGGGGATCCGGGAAGTTTGGAGAGGTCACAATGGTCCCGCTTAAAACCCAAACATCTTAGACACGAAGGTGTCGCCTATAGAACTCCTAGACACTGTATTAACAGAGATGCTCATTGGAGTTACCATAAGTCAACTCATATGAAAAATCTTTTTTTTTTATTTTAATTTTGTATAAAAAGAAACATAAACTTAAAATAATAAGAAAATAAATTAAGAGAAAGGATTAGAATGCTCCCCCTTGAAGCAATTAGGTCGAGCGTAGATGTATTTGGAGGTCATGACTTCTCCTACTACTCCACACTTCTCATCATGATTGGAGTTGCATCATCTTTCCTTTTTTATTTAGCTATCTAAATTGCTCAAACAAACACAAACAAAAACTTGAAAGAGAATTAAAAGGATTAGGACATAAAAAAACAAAAAAAAGGATGCAAATCAACACAAATTAAATTTATTAAACTAGAACTAAGTTAAGGGAACAATGATTGGGGGGAGTTGGATGATTTAGACCAAAGTAAAATTGATCGGTGCATAATTACATATCTTGTTGTACCCTTCTAACTTATGATTTGGTATGTTTTTAAGTAAAACTTGTGCTTTTAACCTCTTTTGTGTTTATCATTCAGTTCATTGAGCTCTAGGTAATACTTGAGACATTTGGAGTAAAATGGTGAAAACAATGTGTAAAAACTGAAGACTGAGTTACAAATTCATTTCGGACTTATCTTCTTCATCCGAACTTGGATTGGCCCATATAGCATGTGGTTGGAAAGATGAAAGCCTGAACTTCAAGATGGATAGCTTAATGTCATCAGTTGATCAAGGCAAGCCCAATCCGTGAGCCCCATCAAAGTACACGTCATGCTGACTTACAGATGAGCTCATTGCTTGCATCATGCTGAGCTAAGGATGAGGTGTGGTTTCTGGTGGGATTGGTTGGTGAAGTGGAGTAGCCAAGAAACTGATATTCAATTGCAAGTGTTGATGGTGGAGGCTTAAATCAATTCAGATTCCTCTTCTCACTCTCCCTATAAATACCACATCCATTTCATTCCAAAAACAACATCTGAGCATTCAGCAATTCCTCTAGTCCAATTCCCAGCAACCACTCCATCCTTCACATCCCCATCATCTCCCAAACACAATTCCTCTAGCCCAATTCCCAGCAACCACTCCATCCTTCACATCCTCATCATCTCCCAAACACAATTCCTACATTCACACCACTCTTCACCTCTGGCTGCATGCATACATGGTGGAAGCTGTGGGGAGTTCTTCAACATCATAATTTGATCTTCACGGGTTTTTCTTACCTTCTCCATGTTTACTTTGATTCAATTGTATTCTCCATTAATGATGTGTAACTAATTACCATAACTAGGGATTCAATGTAGCCTGTCAAGACAATTTCATGTTTTCAAGTTAATGTTACCCTTGTTGATTACTTCTAAATTCTGGTTTCATTCACTTGCTCTTATTGAATCCTTATGCATGTTTAAATAACTGGCCATTATTAACACCTGCATGTTGATTATCTAGTTCAAGTTTACATAAACATCATATGACTCTTGAACTGATTAGTGAATGAGTGAGTAATGCATTTAGGACAAAACATCATGTTTAAATGTTTACTTGGTTCTATAGTGTTGGTACTCAAGCTTAATGGATTCAGATTCATAACTTAGACTAAACATCATAGCTAGGTTGTGTTCTGAGTACTTGATTAAAACCAAACATCATATGGATAATCATACATAACACGAACTCCAGAATTGTAATCAATTTAGGTGATTGTCAACTTGTAACTTGAAATTGGATTGTCATGGTGAAGTTGAATGCCTAGTGCTTGTCTCATCGTCTTTACATTCTCTAAACATCTACTCCTGATCACTTGCTCTTTGCATTCCTTTTTAGTAGTTTTCACTCCAAACAACTCAATTCAATCTCAATTAAATTCTGTTTAGCTTATGGTTATTTGGAATCTAAGTAGTAGTATTAAGTGCTTTCATCTAAGTCTCTGTGGAACGACCTCGTACTTGCATTCCTATACTATAATTGATTCGTGCACTTGCGAGAAATAGATAGAACAAAATCTGTCTAACAAAAATTGACAGCAGCAAATAACTAAGATGTGAATGAAATATGGATTAAGGGATAGCTAGAGGATTCTTCTCCACACATGGAACATATGCATACAAATCGATCTCCAGTTACTCTTTCAATAAAGTATGAATGACAAAGCCCCAAATTAATTGTGAACTGCACTAATTAACTCTCAGATTTTCCTAAGTTCATTGAATTGGACTCAGCGACTCAATCAAATTATTCTTATCAAGTTCCCTATATGAACAGCATGATAGAGATACATATCAAAGATCATTAAGTTCTATGAAAATCATAAGCTTTAACAAAACATTTGTAACTATGAAAAGCATGATACTCCTGCCAGGAATTTACTTAACACAATCATGACTAGTGATTTTTACTACTTGTGAATATAAGTTTATAACGATTAGGTGAAATTCCCTCATATTCTAGCATCAAATCCCTGCATGCAAACTAAGTATGCATCCTTAATAAACATGCAAGAATAAGTCCTGAATAAAACAGAAAAGTAAATCACATTCATACTTTACGAAATCATAACTGGAGATCGATTTGTATGCATATGTTCCATGTGTGGAGAAGAATCCTCTAGCTATCCCTTAATCCATATTTCATTCACATCTTAGTTATTTGCTGCTGTCAATTTTACTTTGGTCTAAATCATCCAACTCCCCCCAATCATTGTTCCCTTAACTTAGTTCTAGTTTAATAAATTTAATTTGTGTTGATTAGCATCCCTCCTAATCCCCGGAATAGAACGATCCCTACTTACTCGTACTACGATTGCATGATTTATAGGGTTTAATTTGTGCGTTAGTTATTTCTCACGTCAAATTTTGGCGCCGTTGCCGGGGATTAGCAAAATTGCTAATCTTCCGTGCGTTTTCGTTGTTCTTGTGTTTCTGATTTTATTTTGTTTTGTTTTCTTTGTTTTAGGTACAAGTGTATGACTCGAAGTTCACACCGTGTTCATCTACAGCCCCTCAATGCTCCTGGAAAGAGCACAGGCCCTAAGGTATCATCTAATGCTAATCAAGTTCCAATTTCAACTAATTCTTTTAGGCCTATTGCACCCTTTCCAAGCAGGTTATCAAAATCAAAGAAAGATCAAGGCTTTGATGAGATAATGGAAACATTCAAGAAGGTGCAAATCAACATCCCATTGCTCAATGCCATTGCTCAGATTCCAAAGTATGCAAAATTTTTGAAAGATCTATGCACTAACAAGAGGAGATTCAAAGAGCATGAACAAGTTGCATTGAGTGAGGAGGTAAGTGCAGTGTTACAAAGGAAGCTACCTCCAAAACTGAAGGATCCAGGTTCGTTCTCTATACCTTGCATAGTTGGTGATTGTAAGTTTCAAAAAGCTTTGCTTGATCTTGGTGCTTCTATAAATCTTATGCCATATCATGTTTATGAGAAACTTAACCTTGGTGAGTTGCAAGCCACATCTGTGAGCATTCAATTGGCAGATAGAACTATTAGGTACCCTAAAGGCATTCTAGAAGATGTTTTGGTGAAAGTGGAAGAGCTAATTCTGCCAGCCGATTTCTTGGTATTGGAAATGGAAGAAGCACCAATTCATGACAATCAGTTACCACTCATTCTAGGTCGGCCATTCATGGCAACTGCAGGTGCTATTATTGATGTGAAGAAGGGTACATTAACCATGAACGTGTTTGATGAGACAATAGCATTCAAAGTGTTTGAAGCCTCCAAGTTTCCCAGTGATGAGCATGAAGTTTTCCAGCTTGATGCAATTGATACTATGGTGAAAGAAGCACTGCCAATGAGTTATTTGGAGCCTATTGAAGCATGCATCACACAAAGCATCAGAAAAGAAGAAGTGGACAGCTTAGAGGCTGTGATCTCTCCTTTACTTCTTGAGCTTGTTTGCAGCATGGATAGCTACATAGAAGTTGGAAAGAGGTATGCAAACCAATTTGAATCATTACCCCCACCTACTAATAAGGTTTTACCTTCTATTGTGCAGGCACCAGAGTTGGAATTAAAGCAATTGCCAAAACACCTTAAATATGCTTATTTAGGTGAAAGTGAGACTCTACCTGTTATCATTGCCTCTCAACTCGACCAAGTGATGAAAAGAAGCTTTTGAGAGTTCTAAAGGAGCACAAAACAGCAATTGGGTGGAGCATTGCAGATATCAAAGGCATAAGCCCGACATGTGCATGCACAAGATATTATTGGAAGACAATGCAATGCCAAAGAGGGATGCCCAAAGACGTCTCAATCCGAACATGAAGGAGGTGGTAAGAAAAGAGGTAATGAAGCTTTTAGATGTTGGTATTATTTACCCTATTTCTGACAGTAAATGGGTGAGCCCAGTGCAAGTTGTCCCCAAGAAGTCAGGTATACAGTGGTGAAGAATGAAGCAAACGAGCTGGTACCTACACGGATGACCACGGGCTGGAGAGTTTGCATTGATTATAGGAAGCTCAACACAGCAACAAGCAAGGATCACTTCCCTCTTCCATTCATTGATCAGATGCTTGAGAGATTGGCTGGCCATAGCCACTATTGCTTCCTTGATGGATATTCAGGCTACAACCAAATCGCCATAGCCCCTGAGGATCAAGAGAAGACGACCTTCACGTGTCCCTTTGGCACTTTCGCTTATAGGAGGATGCCTTTTGGTCTTTGTAACGCCCCAGCCACTTTTCAAAGGTGCATGATGAGCATTTTCTCCGACATGGTAGAAAGGTTCATTGAGGTATTCATGGATGACTTCTCTGTCTTTGGTGATTCTTTTGATCAATGCTTGCATAACTTATCTAAGGTGTTGGCTAGATGTGAACAGACTAACCTTGTTCTTAATTGGGAAAAATGTCATTTTATGGTTAACCAAGGCATAGTTCTTGGTCATGTCATATCTAGTAAAGGAATCGAGGTAGATAAAGCTAAGATTGATTTGATTGCCTCCATGCCCTCACCTACTTCTGTCAAAGAAGTACGCTCTTTCCTTGGCCATGCAGGTTTCTATAGGCGTTTCATTAAGGATTTCTCTAAGATTGCAAGGCCTTTGTGCAATCTCCTTGCCAAGGACATGGATTTTGCGTTTGATCAAGACTGTGAGAATGCTTTCAATGCTTTGAAGAAGATGCTCACAACTGCCCCAATCATTACACCACCAGATTGGAGCTTGCCATTTGAATTGATGTGTGACGCCTCAGATTATGCTGTTGGAGCTGTTTTGGGACAGCGAGTCGATAAGAAGCCACACGCCATCTACTATGCTAGTAGAACCCTCAATGATGCCCAACTCAACTATTCCACCACAGAAAAGGAGTTGTTAGCTGTCATATTTGCTTTAGAGAAATTCAGATCATATTTGATTACTAACAAGGTTATTGTTTACACTGATCATGCAGCATTGAAGTACTTGTTAGCCAAGAAGGATGCCAAGCCACGACTCATTCGATGGATTCTCTTGTTGCAAGAGTTTGACTTGGAGATAAAAGATAAGAAAGGAAGTGAGAATGTTGTGGCTGATCACTTGAGTAGATTGGTGCATGTATCTAATGAAAGAGGAGGATTCATTGCCATTGCGTGAAAGCTTCCCGGATGAGCAACTCTTTTCCATTTGTGCTTTGAATTCTCTCACTCCATTGCCTTGGTTTGCTGATATCGTTAACTACTTATGCACTAATGAACTCCCTACAGGGTTATCTACATTCCAACGTGACAAGCTTAGGAAACAAGCAAGATACTACTTTTGGGATGATCCATATCTATTCAAGCACTGCCCAGACCAAGTAATTCGTAGGTGTGTGCCGGAAGGTGACCTTTAAGAGCATTCTTGAGTTTTGTCACTCCCATGCATGCGGAGGCCATTTTGGAGCAAAGAAAACTGCCAACAAAGTGCTACAATCAGGTTTCTTTTGGCCTACCCTTTTTAAGGATGCTTATGCTTTTTGTGCTTCATGTGATAGATGCCAACGGATGGGTAATTTACATGCTAGAAATCAGATGCCTCTCACCAATATCTTAATCATTGATATATTTGATGTTTGGGGAATTGATTTCATGGGGCCTTTTCCTACCTCTTATGGATTTGAATATATATTAGTTGCTGTCGATTATGTTTCTAAATGGGTGGAAGCCATTGCCACTAGAACTAATGATGCTAAGGTTGTGATCAGTTTTCTCAAAGGAAATATTTTTACAAGGTTTGGCACACCTAGAGCAATCATTAGTGATGGTGGATCCACTTTGTTAACCAAGCTTTTGCAGCACTCTTGAAGAAATATGGAATCACTCATAAGGTGGCAACACCTTATCATCCTCAAACTAGTGGGCAGGTTGAGATAAGCAATAGGGAGATTAAGCACATACTTGAAAAGACAGTGAACAGCACAAGGAAAGATTGGTCAATGCGTTTGGATGATGCATTGTGGGCTTATAGGACTGCTTACAAGACCCCTATAGGTATGTCTCCGTATAGGCTTGTTTTCGGTAAACCTTGTCACTTACCAGTGGAGCTTGAGCACAGGGCTTATTGGGCAATCAAGGCTTTCAATTTTGATATGAAAGCTGCTGGTGAGAAGAGGAGGCTTCAACTCAATGAATTGGAGGAATTGCGACATGAAGCGTATGAGAACGCTAAGCTTTACAAGGAGAAAACAAAGCAATATCATGACAAGAAAATTCTTAGGAAGACGTTTGAGAAAGGGCAGAAGGTTCTCCTATTCAACTCACGCCTTAGGCTCTTCCCAGGTAAGCTTCGTTCTCGGTGGATTGGCCCTTTTGTTATTACTAATGTGTTTGATCATGGCGCAGTGGAGATTCAAAATATTAAGGATGGCAGCACCTTCAAGGTGAATGGACATCGGTTAAAATCTTACTTTGATGCCAACTTTGATGCCAATATTGAGTCTCAACCACTCAAGGAGCCTCCACCACTCTCTTGAAGCTCACCAGAGTGGACGTCCGGCTGAAGACATAAAACTTAGCGCTTCTTGGGAGGCAACCCAAGGTGACGAAGAGAAGATAGAATATGCGAGGAAGCTTGCTTGCATCCTAATCGCTTCAAAGGGGGGTTTTCTGAACTCTATCCTTTGATTATGTCTTTTCCTTATCTTCTTTCCTTTGATTTATGAGGCATTGCATGTTCTGACATTCTAAACATTGAGGACAATGTTTCATTTAAGTTTGGGGGGAAGGATTATGTTGTTTTTGTTTCAAATTGTCAAATTTCAAAATTTTGAGTGTGTCTAAATGGCCAAAAACGCAGGTTTTTAGTGTTTGTTCAATATCCTTCCAAACACCTATGATAAGACATGAATTTAATGCTAATATGGTTTCTCAGAAATTGATAGTTATTGTTTAAGGACTTTGTGTGGTTCTGAGTTAACTCTGTCTTCCATGCCATCCTTGCACTTATTGAGCACTTTGCCAAGTTAGTCCAATTTCTTGTTACTTGGAGATGTTATGCAATTCTACTTATATCATGATCTTGGTTTCGTGCTTTAGAACTTATTTGAATATCTCTTGAGACATTTTGTTGCCATGCAATGCTTTGGAAGTGATTTAGGCCATGTTTGAACTGTTTGAACCTTTCTAACCATCCCTCTACATGTATTCATCCCTAGCCAACCCATTTGAGCCTATGTTAAGCCCTTCTTTGTTTAAACCATTCTTACCATAATGAACCTGTGTTTTACCTATTCTTGAGCAATTAAAGCTATCTTCAAAAGAGATTTATAAAGAATGCAAGGTGTTGGAGCAGAAGTGAATCATTGGTGCCATAACCCAAGTGTTGAAAAGAAATAAGTTTGGAGGTATGGTACCTAATCAAAAGAAGTAATGAAGTGTGACCAATGTAGTCACGGCCCTAGGGTGTTTTTAAAAGAGAAGATCATGGTGATCTAGGGTAAAGAGCCACAAAATTAGGCCAAACAAACACATTTGTAGGTGCTGAAATTATGTTGAAAATCTGCTCATGTATGTGTTCCTTGCTTGTTGCAACTCTTACCTGTGCTTTGATTGTGCTCAAAACATTTTATATCTCATATCCCTTCTTTCATTCAACCACTACCCGTAACCTCATTACAACCCTTGTAAAGTCCTCTTGATCCTTGGTGTTGCATGATATTACTGTGGAGAGCAGAATGGATAATGAGCTTATGGAGTTCGGAATTCTTGATTTTTGTTCTAAGTGTGTGCGCATGTACTTATTTGAGTGGCAGGTGTTGTTCTGACTTGGCATTCACACACTACACTTAAGGGTGTCATTGTGAGATTTGCTTTCTCATGAATCATGTATGGAACTTAGATTATGATTGTTGTATTTCTTTGGAACCATATATGTTAGAGATTCTTTGAGGATATTGTTTGGAAGGCTAGTTGCTTATTTCCTGCTTCCTAAGTTATAGTTTTATTTGTTTGCTAGAGGACTAGCAAAATCTAAGTTTGGGGGTATTTGATAAGTTCATAAATTCACACACTTGCATGCCTTCTCTGCTTAGTAATTCTGTTTAGTTTCTCTTTATGTTGAGTTTGTTACTTATGTTTGTGTGTTTTGTAGGTTAATATAGCAAGGGAATCACACTTGATACAATTCATGCATGTTAAGGGCTGATTGGCACAAGAGGAATATAAGCCCAATGACAGAACCAATTTGGGACACTCCTGTCAATCCAGTTTCGTGGGTCATCTTGCAGGCCTCATTTCAGCAACCTGGACTACTTGGATGAAGAGACATCCTTCACAGAAAATGTTCCAATGGGTGTCTAGTATATCATCACCAAATTTCGGCCCAATGGAAGATATATAGAGTCCTTAGCCCTTCAAACACTGAACCATGCTCAGAAGTATGGGCAGCTGCCAGCTGTAGAGCCATGTGCTCTTAGCAGCCACATGAGAGACAAGCCAGCATGTAAACTCAGAAGTATGGGCACCTGCCATTCCTAGAGCCTTGTGTTACATAGAAAAACAGCCACACATGATAGACAAGGCAGCATGGGAATCATATGGGCAGTTCAGACCATTGGGAGCAGCTAGGAATGGGTGTGCTGCACCAGCCAAAGGGGAGCTCGAATTTCACTCTATAAATAGAGAGCTGCACATTCATACATTGATTCATTCATTCATTCACTTCAGCCAATACTCACACACACATTCAGATTCCATCATCCACCCCAAAGAGAGAAGAGAGCAAGTTGCAAAGGAGGGAGAGCTTGGAGCTGTCCTGGGAACTACATTGCTGCCAGCTAGTCTTTCTCTTCTCTTTATCCCATCTATGTATCTTTTATCTTCTGTATTCATTGTTATGTCTAGCTAATCTATTTTGTTAGGGCTTAGGATGAAGCCCTAGTCATGGATATTCAATGTTATGAATGATTTATAGTTAACTGATTTCCTTACTTTCATTATCAAGTTGTTAATCTCCAGTTTATTATGTGCTTGATGTATGCTTTCTTGGAGTAGCTAACTAGGATTTTATGCATCTAGCACAGGTTGGGAAGGGGTTTAGATTCACCAATTCTACTCTCCTTCCACAAGCAACACTTGAATGGCCTAAGAATCATTCAAGGGGTTAACAACCATAAGTTGACTAGGACAGATACCATGTTCTAGGACTTGTGTGATTATCATATTCTCAAAGAACTTAATGACTCTTGTATGCCTTATTCTAAGTAGATACCATGCTTAGGTTGCATATTAGAGATCAGGTGTTGTGTAGATACCATGCACAATCACATGCCTTAGGAGAATCATGAATCCTGCACCTTGATACCATAGGCTTGTATGCGATAATCTAATGACGATGAAGCTTGAGTCAGTTTCTATGCATTCATAACTTGGATAGGAAGACTAGTGGTAGATTCCAAGGCTCTAACACTTCTCAATTATTGTTTCACAATCTGTTAATTGCAGCTAGTGTTTACTTTCAAGCACTTTCAATTCATGTTCTTGTTTTCATTTCAACAAAACAAAACCCCCCATTTTGAGTGCGTGTGTGGTGCTAGGATTCTGTCCTAGACCTTGAGTAATTAGCAAGAGGCATTGTTGAATTCGACCTTGCCTTTAGCTAATTAGTCAGTTTCTATGTTTTGTGTTTTTATAGCATTCTAAGTAATTTAACTTGCAACCAAGTTACCATTCTCCGTGGGATCGACCTCGCACTTACATAAGCTATACTATAAACGGTTCGTGCACTTGCGAGAATTAAAGTTGCTGTTTTTAATAACTCATTTTAGTTGTTAAGAAATTGATCAATAAGTTCACACCGTGTTCATGAGCACATATTGGACTTTGACGATGATCTCGAACGAACTTTGAGAAGGAAGAGGAAACAGCCAGAACTCAGTCCCTCTAGTTCTGGTTCCGAACCCGAATCTGAAGTAGAAACAGATCAATCAAGGAACTTTCAGCCTCTGAATTGGACAATGCAGTCCCTCTTTGCATTCAATACCCCGGGGCTGCTGCAGGCAAGACCGATGTGTTTGAATTGAAGTCAAGTTTGCTACATCACATTCCCAGATACCATGGGCTGTCCATGGAAGATCCAAACAAGCATTTGAAGGAATTTGAAGTAGTATGTTCAAGTATGACACCCATTAACGTGGATGGAAATATTTTGAAGATGAAAGCCTTTCCATTTTCTCTTATGGACAAGGCTAAGGATTGGCTCTATGAACTAGCACCTGGAACCGTTACTTCTTGGGAAAGTATGAAGAAAGCATTCTTAGAGAAATTCTTCCCAACTTCAAGAATCATTGTTTTGAGGAAGAAAATTAGTGGAATTCAACAAGGCCCGGGAGAATCCTTTCCAGTGTACTATGAGCGTTTTAAGACGTTAGTTGCATCCTGCCCACAACATCAAATGAAGGAATAGCTTTTAATTCAATATTTCTATGAAGGACTACTTCCACTGGAGAGACAAATGCTTGATGCTTCAGTAGGAGGTGCTTTGGTTGACAAAACACCAGTTGCTGCAAATATCTTAATAGCAAACCGAGCTTTGAATGCACAACAATACGAAGGAGTTGGAGGGAGAGATCATGCACAAGCAAGTCAAGTTAATGAGGTAAGTGCTATTTCAGAACTTCAATCTCAAATGGCTAATCTCTCTACTTTTATTTCGCAGGTTGTTGAAGGACCCAAGGTGCAAAGTACAGCCACTTGTAGCGTGTGCTCTATGCATGGACACCACACTGATCAATGTCCTCAATTAATAGCGAATGGGGGATGGGAAAGTGCCAATGCCATAGGTTATCAAGGCCAAACTCAACCTAGGTATGACCCATTTTCAAACACCTACAATCCAGGCTGGAGAGATCATACAAATTTTAAGTGGAGGGAGCCTCAACAAACTCAACAACAAGGCGGATATAAACAGCCACCTCCGGGGTTCTATCAAAGGCCATTCGCACCACCACAACCTCAACCACAAACTGCCCAATCAAATTCAGGTTCCCCAATGGATAATGATCAAATGCTTAAAGTACTAACTTCTTTGACTCAGGGTTTACAGAATCAAGCCAAAGAGATGAGCGAAATGAAGAAGCAAATTGGGCAGATGGCGAAATTCATGGGACAGTTTAGAGAAGAAGGCAAACTACCTAGCTCAACCATTGTCAATCCAAAAGGAGGTTTTGAAACGGCTAAAGCTATCATTTTAAGGAGTGGTACAGAGATTTGAACCATTCCCAAAATGTCCAAACAAAGCCCAACAGAGAACAAAAAGTTGCTTTTCAAAGAGAATGAGGAGGATAAAGCCACAACAAGGGAGGAACAACCCTTGCCGCAATCCCCCAAACCTCCTACACAACCAAACTTAGGTAAGGTTGTTCCAAATTCAACTCATTCTAACCCTATCCCACCAAATGTGCCTTTCCCTCGCAGGTTTATGCAGTCTAAGAAAGAAGAGAATGAAAAAGACATCTTAGAGACTTTCAGGAAGGTACAAGTAAATATCCCACTTCTTGACGCAATAAAGCAAGTTCCAAAGTATGCTAATTTCTTGAAAGAGCTTTGTACAACAAGGAGGAGGAATTCGAACAAAGAAGTGGTAAGGGTAAGTGAGAATGTTTCTGCAGTTTTGCAACGAAAACTGCCACCTAAATGCAAAGATCCAGGTAGTTTTACAATCCCTTGTGTACTTGGTAACACCAAGTTTGAACATGCCATGTTAGATTTAGGTGCTTCCATTAACGTCATGCCATACTCTATTTATGCATCTATGAACTTAGGAGAGCTTAAAAAGGATGGAGTTGTAATTCAATTAGCTGATCGTTCTAATGCATATCCGAAAGGAGTTTTGGAAGATGTTTTGGTGCAGGTTAACCACTTGATATTTCCAGCAGATTTTTATGTGCTTGAGATGGAGGATTCAGCCCATTCTACACCATTGCCAATTTTACTTGGACGACCTTTCATGAAAACAGCCCGAACCAATATCGATGTGTTCAAAGGGACGTTGACAATGGAATTTGATGGCGATATCATTGATTTCAATATTTCTGAAGCTATGAGGTACCCTATGGATGATCACTCGTGTTTCTTTGTTGATGCATTTGATTCTTTGGCGCAGGAAAATCTCAAATCCCTAGATAGGGATGCCCTTGAAACCACCATTGTTCAAGGAATTGAACTCATAAAAAATGGGGCCGAACCTAATCATGAAGAAATCTGCGAGATGGTGGCTGCCCTTGAGTCATTGCCACAATGTGTTGGTAAGCCTCCAATCCCAATTCCAATTCCCATTTCTACTAACAAGTTGTTACCTTCGGTGATTCAGGCGCCCACTCTCGAGCTTAAACCATTACGGAATCATTTGAAGAAAAGGAAAGCAACAAGGAAGCGATGGAAATGGAAGACAAGCTTGGTGAACTCTCTTGCATTGCATGCGGTGCCGATTGAGCCCAAACCCCCCCATTCACTACAACAAAAGTGTCCTTTTATGACGCGGATTTAATGACGCATTGAAAATACGCGTCATTGAATGCCATTATCTATGACGCGTTTTTAAAATGCGTCATTGAAGTGAGTTTACGACACCGTTATCACGACACTCGCTTGATGCGTCATTAAAATCATTTTCAATGACGCGGAATCTGCGTCATTGTTTCTACACGTCATGAAGTACTTATACAACGACGCAGGACTTGCGTCATAGATATACCATATACGATGACGCATGTTCTGCGTCATAGATTTTTTTTAAATTAACGACGTCTTCAACACGTCATGAAATATTTACACAACGACGCATAATGTGCGTCATAGATGTTTTCCTATAGCGCCTTTTTTTTATCTATACAAAAATTTCACGCTTGTGTCTCAGCCCCAAATTGAAACAACACTCCCTTAAATCAATGACGCGTATTGCGCGTCATAAATTTTTTGACTTTACATGACGTTGGATCTGCGTCATGAAACGTTTCTTAAATCAATGACGCGTATTACGCGTCATAAAGGTTTTGACTTTACATGACGTTGGATCTGCGTCATGAAATGTTTCATAAATTAATGACGCAGTATACGCATCATAAAATGTTATTTTATGACGTAGATTCTGCGTCATGAAATTTGGTTTTGAGACCCCAAATCAATGACGCAGACATATGCGTCATAGATGTAAAAACAAATTAACGACGTCTTCAAGACGTCATGAAATATTTATACGACGACGCATAATGTGCGTCATAGATGTTTTCCTATAGCGCCTTTTTTTCACAAAAATTCTAATTTCGCGCTCTATTCCCTTTGGAACCCTCTCGCGCTCTCACTCTAACAAAAATTTCACACTTGTGTCTCAGCCCCAAATCGAAACAACACTCCCTTCCTCCTCCAGACCCAAACCCTAAAACTCTCTCTCTCTCTCCTCTCTCTCTCTCTCTCTCTCTCTCTCTTCCTCCTTCGACGAAAGTCTGACCTAAGAGCGTTGTAGGCAGGTGCTGTGTCTGCAAGTTCTTTTGCTCCCTCTTTCTCTCCCCGTCTCTGTTTCCTTCTCTCTGTTTTTTCTTGGTCGAATCCATCTCTCTGTTTTAATTATGAATCTGAATTTTTTTTCCTTTTTGATTTTTTAAATTTCTCTTCCTCTGCAGCTAAGGATCAATGCCACCACCCCATGAACACTAACTGCTCCACGTTTTGGTAAGAATACTTTATTTTTTATTTGAGTTTTATTTTCTTTTGGTGCTTGGGGTTAAATCTATCTGGATTTTCTGGTTTATATTGATTATATGAGTTCTGTGGATTTTCTTGGTTGTATAGGTTATATTTAATTTTTGGGTCACAACATAGTTGATCTTTTATTTGATAGTAATATGGTTTTACAGATTTGCATAGGTCTTTTTAATTTGATAGTAGGAGGAGGTGCTTCAATCATCATAATTTTTGTCTGACCTTCTAGGCAATTGTTTTTGCACATATAATATTTGATAACTTCGTATATAAGTATAGGTCTTTGTGTGTGCTCTCATGACTCTTTGGGATGCTTGGAATTTTGATTTCGGTAACTTTTCATTCTTGAAACTATGAGATGTTTCCTTTTAGTTTAGTATTTGAAGTGGTCCATTGATGTTAAGAGTTTATATCAAATCATATATTCCACATGATCAGTTTCACAAGATGATTCTGATTGTAGATCTCTTCAACGACTCTAAAAGGTAAGAAAGACTATAATTTTTGCTCCCAGCAGCTATTAGAAGTCCTTGTACTGATCTTGCTTGTGTTTTGCAGTTATGGTTTGCTTCACTTCATTGACAGAGGAAGAGAAGGGAAAAGCAGTCCAGCTTGGGATTAAACCATACTCATGGAACTAATTCATCAAAATGGTTGGTTTCTCTCTTGTAATTGTAAAATGTATGTACATGACTGTCTTTATTGCAGCATGCATATCATTATTGTTTGGTTAATGCAGTGCATGTGGTGTTAGTAAATTATACCATAAAAAATGCCTAGTTATGTATTGAAATAGTTATGTAATAAATGATTATGCTCTGTTTGGTTAAAGATAATCCACAAGGCTGAGAAGGAGAAACAGAAGTGTGAGCATTTTAACAATCTTTCTGTTGTGCTGGCTGATGCTCTTGGTATAACTAGTCTTTTATTTGTTAGAAGTTCAAGATGATTGCTCTTAGTGTAATTGTTTTTGATATGATACTGGGAGTGATGTTGAAGATTATGGGAGTGAGCATGGTATGGTTGATGATGAGACAAGGTAGAGTTTCTTGCTTTTGTTTTTGGGCTCTTTGTGCAATTATGCTTATTATTCTAGATTTTTTTAGGTCCATTGATGTTGCATTTCTGGAAAAAGGAAATCTTGCATGTATATTTAGTTGGTTTGTAAGTGTGTATTTTTCTGGTAATTTTTAGTGCTAATTTTTATAGATAGTGAAGATTCATTTCGAGAGCTGTCAAATTCTTGGAACTAATTCATCAAAATGGTTGGTTTCTCTCTTGTAATTTTTAATGCACTTGCAATGTGCCAGAACATACACAACTTCTGTGTTCCTACTCCGCTTATGGATACAAAAGCTGAGTGCAGACTTCAGAATGCTTCTGTTCACAAGGTACATTCATCCTTATTTCAGTTTAATACTTCTGCATGTGGGGAAAAGTTGATGGCAAAGTTACTGTCATGGTCTTGGAAGATTTCTTTCTGTTAGGATTTTTCCATTTCCTAATGCTATCATAATTTCCAGTTTTACCTTTTATTTTATTTTATCTCATTGATTTGATTAAAGTATCTGAACTGATGCATGTAGATAGTTGAAGAGTAGTTTATTCATTGCACTGGCCCAAAGCATTAGATTTTTTAAAATCCAGTAGCTAATCCATTTCTGCAGACTTGTGTATTAATATAATTTGTTTTGCCACTCAATTTCAGCTGAGAGTGTTCCTTCTGGAGAGGGCAGGCTTAGGGTTGAAGGAAATTGCACAAGAGTACAATCTAAATGGGGATTCTTCTAACTCTGAAGCGGGCAGTCATGTAGCATATTGAATTTGGGTTTTTGTTTGGGTGTGATTTGTTAGGCATGTGAAATATTGTCAATTTGATTGTCTCACTGATTTTGTTTTGATTGACAATTTGTGAAACTTTGACTCAACAATCTATGCTTAAGTTTTGAATAATAGAAATATAATTTAAAGTACTTTGCCTTTGTGTCTTTATTTTTTCTTATCTATATTAATTTCTTTTGGCATAATTAGAATGATGGAATGCATATTAAGAATTTTTATTTAAAAAAAATAAAGAATTTCAACGACGTCTAAACCGTGTCATTGAAACACATTCCATGACGCAGAATAGACGTCATGTTTTGAAAACGTTTCCACGACACGATATCTGCGTCATTGAAACCATATTCCATGACGCGGAACAGATGTCGTGTTTTGAAACAGTTTCCATGACACGCCATCCGCGTCATTGAAATACCATTCCATGACGCGGCATAGACGTCGTGTTTTGAAAAAGTTTCTATGGCACGCTATCTGCGTCATTGAAACCCCATTCCATGACGCAGAATATGCGTCGTGTTTTGAAAAAGTTTCCATGACCCCCCCTTTCGACGACGTGGGCAACGACGCATGATCCGCGTCATTAAATGCCTTCTATGACGCAAATCAGACGTCATAGAAGGGTTTTTGTGTTGTAGTGATTCACTATAGAAAGTTTGGACGTCCGGCTGAAGACATAAAACTTAGCGCTTCTTGGGAGGCAACCCAAGGTGATGAGGAGAAGATAGAACCTGCAAGGAGCTGCTTACGTCCTAATCCCTTCAAAGGGGAGTTTTTCTAAACTCTAAACCTTTGGTTATGTCTTTTCCTTATCTTCTTTCCTTGCATTTATTAGGGATTGACAATTTTGTTAGGTTTTGTGGTAGAGTTAAGTTGTGTGAGCTTTGTTTTGCTTAGTATAATTTTGTTCAATGTCTTGCAAGCCTACGTAAAAAAAAAAAAATAAAAAAAAAAAAAAAAAAATTCATATGAGTTGACTTCTGGTAACTCCAATAAGCACCTCTGTTAATACAGTGTCTAGGAGTTCTATAGGCGACACCTTCGGTGTCTAAGAAGTTTGGGTTTTAAGCGGGACCATTGTGACCTCTCCAAACTTCCCGGATCCCCTGGCTGTGTTTTTTGAGGTTCTTAACTGGTAATCCATGAGTCACTTGTATATTCGTGTATTTTATTCAAAAAATAAAAATAAAAATAACAATAAATAAAACAAATAAAAATAATAATAAATAATAATAAAATAAAAAAATAAAAAAATAAAAAAATAAAAACCATCTCTTTCTCTGAAACACTACATTAATCCTAACCCTTCATCTTTCATTTGACCTAGCCGCCCGCTAACCCCTGAAACCTTCTCTTCCCAAGCCTTCTCCAAATTATTGCTTATTGTAGGGCTCGTCAATGGAGAAACTCAAGGATGCCGTCGGTGGAAAGCTCAAGGAGGAGGAGTCCGAATTGAGCATGGTGAAGGTGCCTAGCCCAATGGTTTTGTTGAACTCATTGCCAGCTATCCCACCATAAGATCCTTTGGGAGAGGACACCATTATACAACGGGTGTTTGAGGTGATTGAGGTGCTCGTGGTTGTGGCAAGAACTGTTGTGTTGAGCAGTCACATGTATTCTACAGGTAACATTCGAGATGAGTTTGGCATTTACTTAAGTGTGCTTGACGAGTTTCACTTCCAATTAGTGTACATGACCACAAGGCTCCAAGACTTCGTGGAGCAGATGGATGAGTTGATGATAGATAGAGCCATATATGATTCTTCTGTTTCAGACCCTTCGGAAAGTGAGTCGGATTGAAAGATGAACCGTCCTAATCGCTTCAAAGAGGAGTTTTTCTAAACTCTAACATTTGCTTATGTCTTTTCCTTCTCTTCTTTCCTTGCATTTATGAGGCATTGCATGTTCTTACGTTCTAAACATTGAGGGCAATGTTTCATTTAAGTTTGGGGGGAAGGATTTGGTTATATTGTTTTACTGTCAAATTTTAAATTTATTTTTTATTTTTATTTATTTATTTTTTTTGTGTGTTTAGCGTTTAAAAACGCGGGATTTTGTGTGTTGTTTCGTTATCCTTCCAAACACCTATGATAAGACTTGGATTTAATACTAATATGGTTTATCAGAAATTGAGAGTCATTTTTTAAGGACTTTGTGTGGTTCTAAGTTAACTCTGTCTTGCATGCCACCCTTGCACTTATTGAGCACTGATCAGTTCACAATTGTATATCATTTTGTACCCTTATAGTTTATGTTTTGCTTACGTTCTTAAAGAAAAACTTGTGCTTTTAATCTATTTTGGTTTGTTATTCAGTTCATTGGGCCTTAGGTTACAATGGTGGCTTTGGATAGGAAAATATGCAAAGTGGTGCAAAAACGTGCAGACTGAGTTAGCAATTCACTTCGGCCTTAACTTCTTTGTCTGAACTTGGATTGGCCCAAATCATATGTGGTTGGAAAGATGAGAATCTGAACTTCAAGATGGACTACTCAAATGCAACAATTGATTAAGTTGAGCCCAATCCGTGAGCCCATCAAAGTACACACCAGGCTGATTGCAGTTTCCACTTGGAGGAGCTTTGGATCCTCTTCAAAGGGGAGACAAATCAGATTGAAGGAGCCTTGGATACTCTTCAAAGGGGAGACAAATCAGATTGGAGGAGCCTTGGATACTCTTCAAAGGGGAGACAAATCAGATTGGAGGAGCCTTGGATCCTCTTTTGAGCCATGTGCTTGATCAGCCAAAGGGGAGCTTCACACTCTATAAATAGAGAGCTTCACACTCATTCAACCAGATCTCATTCCATTCAGCCACTACAATTCACTCTAGCCAACCTCTAACACTTCCATCCTTCCCCAAACACTCCATCCTTCACATCCCCATCATCTCCCAAACACAATTCCTCTAGCCCAATTCCCAGAAACCACTCCATCCTTCACATCCCCATCATCTCCCAAACACAATTCCTACATTCACACCACTCTTCACCTCTGGCTGCAAGCATACATGGTGGAAGCTGTGAGGAGTTCTTCAACATCATAATTTGATCTTCACGGGTTTTTCTTACCTTCTCCATGTTTACTTTGATTCAATTGTATTCTCCATTAATGATGTGTAACTAATTACCATAACTAGGGTTTCAATGTAGCCTGTCAAGATAATTTCATGTTTTCAAGTTAATGTTATCCTTTGTTGATTACTTCTAAATTCTGGTCTCATTCACTTGTTCTTATTGAATCTTTATGCATGTTTAAATAACTGGCCATTATTAACACCTGCATGTTGATTATCTAGTTCAAGTTTACATAAACATCATATGATTCTTGAACTGATTAGTGAATGAGTGAGTAATGCATTTAGGACAAACATCATGTTTAAATGTTTACTTGGTTCTATAGTGTTGGTACTCAAGCTTAATGGATTCAGATTCATAGCTTAGACTAAACATCATAGCTAGGTTGTGTTTCTGAGTACTTGATTAAAACCAAACATCATATGGATAATCATACATAACACGAACTCCAGAATTGTAATCAATTTAGGTGATTGTCAACTTGTAACTTGAAATTGGATTGTCATGGTGAAGTTGAACCCCTAGTGCTTGTCTCATCGTCTTTACATTCTCTAAACATCTACTCCTGATCACTTGCTCTTTGCATTCCTTTTTAGTAGTTTTCACTCCAAACAACTCAATTCAATCTCATTTAAATTCTGTTTAGCTTAGGTTATTTGGAATCTAAGTAGTAGTATTAAGTACTTTCATCTAAGTCTCTGTGGAACGACCTCGTACTTGCATTCCTATACTATAATTGATTCGTGCACTTGCGAGAAATAGATAGAACAAAATCTGTCTAACAAAATGGCGCCGCTGCCGGGGACTTGATTAAGAGTCTTGTTACTACTGCTTACTTTGTTTTGTTTTTCTTTGTTTTCAGGTATTGCATGTCGAAAAAACCATTGCTTGAACAAGTTGTATCAGCGGTGAGGAAACACTCTCAATCCGGAACCATTAAGATCCAACCAATCCGTGGTACACAACAATCATCTCTTGCTGAACTTGAAGAAAGGCTTGTTGAAGCAAGAGTGGCAGCCATTGAATCTATTCTCAATCATTCAGAAGCTGAAACCTCCAATTCTGCAAGCTTAGAAGAGTACTCTCAATTCAACATCTTTAACTCAGATCAAGAAGAAGAAGAAAAAGAAGAGATGGCAGCCAATGACCGACTTGCTTTGGAGGATCTTGGTCAACCAATCATACCAAATTCACCTTCATGCATCTTGCTGTCCACAGAAGCTAGAAACTATGAGCTTAAATCTTCTCACTTTCAAATGCTTCCTTCTTTTTATGGTTTACCTAACGAAGATCCTTTGGCTCACATTAAAGAATTTTATACTGTTGTGTGTACTTTGCCTTTGAAGGATGTGTCTGAAGCAGATTTGAGGATGAGGGTGTTCCCTTACACTTTGAAAGATAGAGCAAAGACTTGGTTGATGTCGTTAACCCCTGGATCACTAACCAGTTGGGACGCTGTTGCTAAGAAGTTCTTGGAGAAGTTTTTCTCCTCCCAAAAGACAGCCACCTTGAGGTCTCGAATTTTCAACTACTCACAACATGATGGTGAACCATTCAATGAATGCTGGGAGCGTTTCAAAGGAACTCTAATGCAATGTCCACATCATGGGTTACCTCTATACTTACAAATGCAAATTTTTTATGATGGACTAACCGAGACTTGTCAATCTACTGTCAATAATGCTGCAGGTGGAGCTTTAAAGAAGAAAAATGCTCAAGAGTCATATGACATATTTGAGATGTTGGGATCCAATGACCAACACAAAGATACAAGAGGTAAAAGTGCTGGTATCTATGAGATTAGTCCTAACAATGAGCTTGCTTTACAGGTTGCTGGTTTACAGCGGAAGCTTGATTCTGTGCTCAATATGGTACCTAAAATTCCTCAAGTTGAAGTTTGTGGTATCTGCAATGTTCAAGGACACTCAACTCACATGTGTCCAGCTGGTAATGAATATCCTGCGTTTATCCATGAACAAGCCCACATGATGAATTCATACAACCAAAGGCCAAGAAATGACCCCTTCTCGAACACTTATAATCCTGGCTGGAGGAATCACCCAAATTTCTCATGGAGCAACAATCAAAATCAAAATCAAGCGAGTTCATCATTCCAACCCAAATCTAGTTCATTGGAGGACACAGTCAAGTTGTTGGCCCAAAATACTTTGCAATTCCAGCAAACTACTAATGGTGCTCTTCAACAACATTCTGCTGCCCTTACCAAGATGGAGATTCAATTAGGACAAATTGCAGATAGTTTGAACCAAAGAGAACCTGGAAAATTCCCTAGCCAAACAAATGTGAATCCCAAGCATCACGAGCAAGCCAAAGCAATCACAGTGCTTAGAAGTGGTAAGGTTTTTGATAATAAAGTTGGCAATGAAGTTACTAATGATGATATTGTGAATGCAGGTGATGAACAAAATGAAAAGACCACACCAAAGGAAGCAATTCCCGTTGGCACGTCAACAATTTCACCTCAAATGCACAAGGCCAAGAACCCTTATCTGCCACCAATTCCATTCCCTGGGCGTCTTGCTACAAGCAAACACGATAAGTCTTTTGCTGAAATTTATGACATACTTAGTAAAGTCAATGTTAACTTGCCTTTGCTTGATATGATCAGGAATATGCCAACTTATGCTAAATTCTTTAAGGAGTTGAATTCACACAAAAGAAGGTATAGCCCTCATGAGAAGGTGTTGGTGTCTGAAAATGTAAGTGCTGTCCTTCAAAGGAAACTTCCTCCTAAGCTCAAGGATCCAGGCAGTTTCACAATCGGCATAACCATTGGAAATAAACGAGTTGAGAAAGCCATGTTGGATTTAGGTGCAAGTATCAATCTAATGCCTTATTCAGTGTATCTTCAACTAGGCTTGGGAGAATTGAAATCCACCACACTCAGCTTACAACTTGCTGATCGCTCAGTGAAATATCCTAGAGGTATAGTTGAAGATATTTTGGTTCAAGTTGATAAGCTAATATTGCCTGCTGATTTTAGTGTTAGACATGGAAGATGCACCCATTCATAACCGTGAGCTGCCTATCTTGCTTGGAAGACCATTCATGGCCACAGCAAACACTCTCATTGATGTTAAAAATGGCATTCTCAAAATGACAGTCCTTGGCCAAACCGTAGAATTCAAAGTGTTTGAATCCTTATCTCATCCTTCTAATTCAGTTGATTGTTTTTCAATTGATTGTTTGGATTCTCTGGTCTTCTCTAAATTTGTGCAGGCACAATCTGATGATGATTTAGAAATTGTTTTGACACAACCTTTAGGTGACCTTGATGATGAACCTGAGTTTATGGAAGTTGCAGCTGCTCTTGAGTTTTCGAAACCATACCATTCTTCCATTTCACCCATTATAGAGCCTCTTGAACCTGCCTCCATTAAACTAGTTCCCTCCATTGTCAAACCACCTAAACTTGAGCTCAAACCTCTTCCACAACACCTTAAATATGTTTACCTTGGTGAGATAGAAACCCTTCCTGTCATTATAGCTTCTGACCTTTCACCATTAGAGGAGGACAAGCTGATTAAAGTTCTGAGAGACCACAAGAATGCTATCGGATGGACCATCGCAGATATCAAGGGAATAAGCCCTACAATGTGCATGCATCGAATTTTGATGGAGGATGCCAAGCCAACTCGTGAGCCCCAAAGGAGACTCAACCCACCTATGAAGGATGTTGTAAGAACTGAAATACTCAAATTACTTGATGTAGGAATCATTTATCCTATCTCAGATAGCAAATGGGTGAGTCCTATCCAAGTTGTTCCAAAGAAGTCAGGCATCACAGTGGTGAAGAATGAGAACAATGAGCTGGTGCCGACAAAACCCATCACGGGATGGAGAGTTTGCATTGATTATCGAAAGCTAAACACTGCCACTAGAAAGGATCACTTTCCTTTACCTTTTATTGATCAAATGCTTGAAAGGCTAGCTGGTCACTCACATTATTGTTTCCTTGATGGCTTTTCAGGTTATAATCAAATTGCAATAGCCCCAGAAGATCAAGAGAAGACAACATTCACATGCCCTTTTGGAACATTTGCGTATAGACGAATGCCATTTGGTTTATGCAATGCTCCAGCCACCTTCCAACGATGCATGATGGCTATCTTTTCAGACATGATAGAGAGGTTCATTGAGGTATTTATGGATGACTTTTCAGTTTTTGGATCTTCTTTTGATGATTGTCTTAACCACTTGTCATTAGTGCTTAAAAGATGCCAGGAAACGAATCTCATTTTGAATTGGGAGAAGTGTCACTTCATGGTGAAGCAAGGTATTGTGTTAGGTCATGCAATTTCCAGCAAAGGTATTGAGGTAGACAAAGCAAAAATTGATTTGATTTCTAGTTTGCCAGCCCCTACTTCAGTGAAGGGAGTGAGGAGTTTTCTAGGACATGCAGGTTTTTATCGTCGTTTCATTAAAGATTTCTCCAAAATCACTCGTCCTCTATGCAATCTTTTGGCTAAAGATTCTGTTTTCAACTTTGATAAAGATTGTTTAGATGCATTTAACACTTTGAAACTTGAACTAACATCAACTCCAATTATCAAGGCACCAGATTGGTCTTTACCTTTCGAATTAATGTGTGATGCTTCTAACTATGCTCTTGGTGCAGTTCTAGGTCAAAGAGTGAATAAGCTCCCTCATGTCATCTATTATGCAAGCCGAACATTGAATGATGCTCAGCTCAATTACTCTACAACTGAGAAGGAGTTGCTTGCTGTAATTTTTGCTTTAGAGAAGTTTCGTTCATATCTTGTTGGGTCTAAAGTGATTGTATATTCTGACCATGCAGCACTTAGGTACTTGTTAACCAAGAAGGATGCTAAGCCACGCTTGCTTCGATGGGTATTGCTGTTGCAAGAATTTGATTTAGAAATCCGAGATAAGAAAGGGTGTGAGAATGTTGTTGCTGATCATCTATCTCGTCTCATCGATGGTAACCATGAGAATAAGGATGTCCTACCCCTCAATGAATCTTTTCCAGATGAACAACTATTGGCCATTCATGATCAAGAACCGTGGTATGCTGATCTTGTTAATTATCTTGCTAGTGGTGTTTTGAGAGATGATTTAACTTTTCAGGAAAGAAAGAAGTTCCTTGCCAATGCCAAACATTACTTCTGGGATGATCCATATTTGTTCAAACATGGCCCCGACCAAATCATAAGGAAGTGTGTCCCAGAGAATGAGCAGCAAAGCATACTCAAGTTCAGTCATGAATTTGCATGTGGAGGACATTTTGGTGCCAAGAAAACAGCAGCTAAGATTCTTCAATCCGGTTTCTTTTGGCCCTCACTTTTTAAAGATGCCTTTTATTTCTGTTCTAAATGTGATAGGTGTCAAAGAATGGGAAACATAAGCCGGAGGAATATGATGCCACTGAACAACATTTTGGTGGTGGAGCTGTTTGACATATGGGGTATAGATTTCATGGGACCTTTTCCTTCCTCTTTGGGTTATACTTACATTCTTGTTGCTGTAGATTATGTATCCAAATGGGTGGAGGCGTTGGCTACAAGGACTAATGACCACAAGGTTGTCCTAAAATTCCTGAGAGATATGATTTTCACTAGGTTTGGAACTCCCAGAGCTATCATTAGTGATGGTGGCAGCCACTTCTGCAATAAACCATTTGAAGCCTTAATGAAAAAGTACAATATCACACACAGAGTGGCGACTCCATATCATCCTCAAACATCCGGACAAGTCGAGATCAGCAATAGAGAGATCAAGAACATTTTGGAGAAAACTGTCAGTCCGACTAGAAAAGATTGGGCGTTGCGACTCAATGATGCACTTTGGGCATATAGGACAGCGTATAAGACTCCCATTGGGATGAGCCCTTATAGACTCGTGTTTGGGAAAGCTTGTCACCTGCCGATGGAGCTTGAGCACAGAGCATATTGGGCAATTAAGAAGTTCAATTTTGATCTCAAGGAAGCTGGGAATGTCAGAAAGTTGCAGATCAATGAATTGGAGGAGCTAAGGAATGAAGCTTATGAGAATGCCAAAATCTACAAGGAAAGGACCAAACGTTATCATGACAAGGCCATTCTCAGGAAAGAATTCAAGCCAGGTATGAAAGTTTTGTTGTATGACTCACGTTTGCGTCTCTTTCCAGGTAAATTGAGATCTAGATGGCTTGGCCCGTTCAAGGTGCTTCAAGTTTTTCCGCATGGAGCTGTTGAGATTGAAAACGTAAGAAACGGGACAATTTTCAAGGTGAATGGGCAGCGGTTGAAACAATACTTGGATGACATACTGGAAACACAAGCTGTGGACTCCCTTGAGTTCACCACACCCTAACTTTGTCAATACCAGGTTATGTTGTTTTTATTTTTAGAGTAATTTTCTTTTTGTGTCTTTTAGGTCTAGTTTGGTTATTGCAGTGCATTTCCTTCTTTTAAACATTGAGAACAATGCTCCATTTAAGTTTGGGGGTAGGGTTTGACAATTTTGTGTTTTGTGTTAGAGCTAAGTTGTGTGAGCTTTGTTTTGCTTAGTATAATTTTGTTCAATGTCTTGCATGCCTTTAAAAAAAAAGAAAAAAAAAAGAAAAAAAAAAGAAGAGATTTTTCATATGAGTTGACTTCTGGTAACCCCAATGAGCACCTCTGTTAAATACAGTGTCTAGGAGTTCTATAGGCGACACCTTGGGTGTCTAAGAAGTTTTGGGTTTTAAGCAGGACCATTGTGACCTCTCCAAACTTCCCGGATCCCCTGGCTGTGTTTTCTGAGATTCTTAATTGGTAATCCGTGAGTCACTTGTATATTCGTGTATTTTTTAAATTATTTTTATTTTATTTTATTTTCTTTTCTTTCTTTTTCTTCTTTCTTTTTCTTATCCGTGTTTATCCCCTAGCTGTGTTTCTTTTCTATGTAAAACCTAGCCGCTTCCTCTAACCCCTGAACATCTCAACTTCTTCTTCCTCCCGAACCAAACCTTCTCCAAATTGTTGCTTATTGTAGATCTCTTCAATGGAGAAACTCCAGGAGGCCGTCGGTGGAAAGCTCAAGCAGGAGGAGTCCGAATTGAGCATGGTGAAGGTGCCTAGCCCAATGGTTTTGTTGAACTCACTGCCAGCTATCCCACCAGAAGATCCTTTGGGTAAGGATACCATTGTACAACGGGTGTTTGAGGTGATTGAGGTGCTCGTGGTAGTGTTTGCCATGGATCCCTCAGCAGTTACCATAGATGCCTTTCTGTTTCAAAGAGGTAGGGTAATAGAGAAAATTGAAGACATGATTCCAAATTGGGATCTGAATTGTGGATTGGAAGAGATGCAGCTTGCAGCGCTGGCACGTTGTCTAGATACTTGGAGGGAATATTTGCTAGATAGGAGGTTTGTGGCAAGAACTGTTGTGGTGAGCAGTCACATGTATTGTACAGGTAACATTCGAGACGAGTTTTGCATTTACTTAAGTATGCTTGACGAGTTTCACTTCCAATTAGTGTACATGACCACAAGGCTCCGAGACATCGTGGAACAGATGGATGAGTTGATAATAGATGGAGCCCTATATGATTCTTCTGTTTCAGACCCTTCGGAAAGTGAGTCAGAAGAAGAGCCATGGGTGAGCTCAGCCATCGATAGCATTTTGAGAAATGCTATGTTTGAAGGATGACCCGTGTAGTGCCAGGTTACTCTTAATCCCTGTTTTCTATTTTCTTATATGCTTTCACATTGGGGGCAATGTTCAATTCAGGTCTGGGGGGGAGGTTTTCAATTTTCGTTCATTTGATTTGTGTTTCCAATTTTTGTTCGGTGTCGCTATTTTTTTTAAGAATGTCATACAATCAATGCTATGGAGCGGCCATTTCGATTTTCATATGAGACATATTACACTTCACAAAGCAGTTGCTCTTAGAATTCTGGTGGATAAAGTATCATGCTCAGATTCTTGAAGGAGAATAGTGGAGACTACCCTAGTGAGCTATTTCGAGCCTAATTGCTTTCTTGAGAGGGTTTAAAGTGTTTCTATTCCTCATCTCTACTTATTTTCTTCAATTCACTCTAAATGATCTCATTTTTCCATTTTGATTGAATACTAAGGATGATTCTCTTTGCAGATATCAGGTGCATGCTCTCACTCATGAATGAACTCATTGAAGTGATGCTAGGCTATGTGTGTATAACAATTCTCTGTGCTTTCTTTTCTCCCTACCCATTTGTGTGTTCCATCAGCCCTCTTGCAGCCAAACACTTTAAACCATTTTCTTCTATCACCCTCATGATTCCCCTAACTTTGTATCTCAATCTGAGATATTTAACCTATTATAGCCATACCCTGTAGCTTAGAAATACACCAAGGTGTGCCAAGATAAAGTTTGAAGCAAGGAAGGTGCTGCCCCATGCCTAAATGTAAATTGGTGTGAATCTGTGCAATAAGTTAAAGAAGAAGTGGATCAAGTCAGCAAATAAGAAAGATAAAGAGAAAATGTTTCGATTTGATCTAACTGTGAAATTTAAGGTCTATGCCAGATGATGCTATGAAGTTGCAGCCATACCATTCTAAATCAATGATACCTTGCAGATCAATGAAGAATGCAACCTTGGTGTGTTCTTAAGTTAATTGTGTTCCTTCCAATTCTTCCATTTCCCCTAACCCTAGCCTTTCATTACAACCTTGTGAAAGACCTAGCTGATCTTTGAGGATGTATTCATGGGTGCTGGTATGTATGTGTGTATCTCTATTCTTAGTATTTGATTCCCTTCATGAGATCTAACCAAATATTGTGCTTCTATTTCATATACTCATTTGCTTGTTTGAGAGAATAAAACCATAGGTTCTGAGTGATTGAGTGCTTTATGTGAGAATTAGAGTTGAAGCATGTTCTCCCTTCAAGATTTGAGTATGTTTACTTTGAAGCCGTGTGCCTTTGAGCTATAGCTTCCACTGTACACACTTATTGATCATCTATCTTGGCAACTCTATGGTGTTGGAGGTATGACTAAAGTTTTCTTTCATTTTCATTAGTTGTTTTCAAAGTTAGTTTTCTAACCTTTTGTTTTGTAGAGTCAGTAAAGCGTTTGTGGGTATCGTTTCTGTTAAACCCTCAGGAGACACAACTCCTCCTGCTAGGGATGCCTAGAGGTTTAAAGGCTTGTTGCATATGCTCAATGCAACTGTGTTACCTACAGAAGTGGTTTAATTAATTTCTTGTTTTGTTTTGTTTTCTTTTGTTTTGCTCGAGGACTAGCAAAATCTAGGTCTGGGGGTATTTGATCAGTTCACAATTGTATATCATTTTGTACCCTTATAGTTTATGTTTTGCTTACGTTCTTAAAGAAAAACTTGTGCTTTTAATCTATTTTGGTTTGTTATTCAGTTCATTGGGCCTTAGGTTACAATGGTGGCTTTGGATAGGAAAATATGCAAAGTGGTGCAAAAACGTGCAGACTGAGTTAGCAATTCACTTCGGCCTTAACTTCTTTGTCTGAACTTGGATTGGCCCAAATCATATGTGGTTGGAAAGATGAGAATCTGAACTTCAAGATGGACTACTCAAATGCAACAATTGATTAAGTTGAGCCCAATCCGTGAGCCCATCAAAGTACACACCAGGCTGATTGCAGTTTCCACTTGGAGGAGCTTTGGATCCTCTTCAAAGGGGAGACAAATCAGATTGAAGGAGCCTTGGATACTCTTCAAAGGGGAGACAAATCAGATTGGAGGAGCCTTGGATACTCTTCAAAGGGGAGACAAATCAGATTGGAGGAGCCTTGGATCCTCTTTTGAGCCATGTGCTTGATCAGCCAAAGGGGAGCTTCACACTCTATAAATAGAGAGCTTCACACTCATTCAACCAGATCTCATTCCATTCAGCCACTACAATTCACTCTAGCCAACCTCTAACACTTCCATCCTTCCCCAAACACTCCATCCTTCACATCCCCATCATCTCCCAAACACAATTCCTCTAGCCCAATTCCCAGAAACCACTCCATCCTTCACATCCCCATCATCTCCCAAACACAATTCCTACATTCACACCACTCTTCACCTCTGGCTGCAAGCATACATGGTGGAAGCTGTGAGGAGTTCTTCAACATCATAATTTGATCTTCACGGGTTTTTCTTACCTTCTCCATGTTTACTTTGATTCAATTGTATTCTCCATTAATGATGTGTAACTAATTACCATAACTAGGGTTTCAATGTAGCCTGTCAAGATAATTTCATGTTTTCAAGTTAATGTTATCCTTTGTTGATTACTTCTAAATTCTGGTCTCATTCACTTGTTCTTATTGAATCTTTATGCATGTTTAAATAACTGGCCATTATTAACACCTGCATGTTGATTATCTAGTTCAAGTTTACATAAACATCATATGATTCTTGAACTGATTAGTGAATGAGTGAGTAATGCATTTAGGACAAACATCATGTTTAAATGTTTACTTGGTTCTATAGTGTTGGTACTCAAGCTTAATGGATTCAGATTCATAGCTTAGACTAAACATCATAGCTAGGTTGTGTTTCTGAGTACTTGATTAAAACCAAACATCATATGGATAATCATACATAACACGAACTCCAGAATTGTAATCAATTTAGGTGATTGTCAACTTGTAACTTGAAATTGGATTGTCATGGTGAAGTTGAACCCCTAGTGCTTGTCTCATCGTCTTTACATTCTCTAAACATCTACTCCTGATCACTTGCTCTTTGCATTCCTTTTTAGTAGTTTTCACTCCAAACAACTCAATTCAATCTCATTTAAATTCTGTTTAGCTTAGGTTATTTGGAATCTAAGTAGTAGTATTAAGTACTTTCATCTAAGTCTCTGTGGAACGACCTCGTACTTGCATTCCTATACTATAATTGATTCGTGCACTTGCGAGAAATAGATAGAACAAAATCTGTCTAACAAGCACTTTGCCAAGTTAGTCCAGTTTTTTGTTACTTAGAGACGTTATGCAATTCTACTTATCTCATGATCTTGGTTTTGTACTCTAGAACTTATTTGAATATCTCTTGAGACATTTTGTTGCCATACAATGCTTAGGAAGTGATTTAGGCCATGTTTAAACCGTTTCAGCTTTTCTAACCATCCCTAGTCAACCCATTTGAGCCTACATTAAGCCTTTCTTTGTGTAAACCATTCCTACCATAATGAACCTCTGTTTTCTTATTCTTATTTATTCTATGAGCAACTAAAGTTATCTTCAAAAGAGAGTTATAAAGAATGCAAGGTTTTTGGAGCAAAAGTGAATCATTAGTGCCATTACCCAAGTGTTGAAAAGAAATAAGTTTGGGGGTATTGGTAACTAATCAAAAGAGGTAATGAAGTGTGACCAATGTAGTCACGGCCATAGGGTGTTATAAAAGAGAAGAGCATGGTGATCTAGGGTAAAGAGCCACAAAATTAGGCCAAATAAGCACATTTGAAGGTGTTGAAATTATGTTGAAAATCTGCTCATGTATGTGTTCCTTGCTTGTTACAAAGTTCAAAAATCTCTTATGCTCTTACCTGTGCTTCAATTGTGCTAAAAATATTGTATCTCATATCCCTTCTTTCATTCTACCACTACCCTGAACCTCATTACTACTCTTGTAAAGTCCTTCTGATCCTTGGTGTTGCATGGTATTACTGTGGAGAGCAGATTGGATAATGAGCTTATGGGGTTCAGAATTATTGATTTTGCTCTAAGTGTGTGCGCATATACTTATTTGAGTGGCAGAGGTTGTTCTGATTTGGCATTCACACACTACACTTAAGGGTGTCATTGTGAGCTTTGCTTTCTCGTGAATCATGTGTGGAACTTAGATTGTGATTGTTGTGTTTCTTTGGAACCATATACGTTGGTGATTCTTTGAGGATATTGTTTGGAAGACTAGTTGCTTATTTCCTGTTTCCTAAGTTGTAATTTTATTTTGTTTTGCTCGAGGACTAGCAAAATCTAAGTTTGGGGGTATTTGATCAGTGCATAATTACATATCTTTTTGTACCCTTCTAACTTATGATTTGGTTATGTTTTTGAGTTAAACTTGTGCTTTTAATAAAGTTTGTGTATGTTTCAGTGTAATAAGGATGAGACTCATTACATGCATTTTGAAGACAAGTTAGCTCAAAACAGTGTCTGCAGATCAGTCACATTCACGGATTAACTTGTACTTGCTCAAGAAGAACCAGATAATGAGCCATACATCATTGGAAAGATACGGAAGTCTAGTTTCCGTAGCATTTTACGGTTCATGATTTGAAGTCTTCTAGACGAAGTTTTCCACGATTTAGCAGCTCAAGGTCAAAATTCGGCAGCATCTGCGTTACTGGGCCAAAAATGACATTTGAAGGTCTTTCCTATTTTTCCTTGAGTTGGGCTGCATATGCTTGGAAAGATAAGACAAAGGGATTGAAGATCCATATTTTTCCAGAATTTTTTGGAGTGAATAACAAGCCCAAAATCGGCCCACAAGCTGACTATGTTATGCATGACTATCTAGTGGGATTTGTTGGTGAAGTGCACTAGCTAAAAGAATGAGTTTCTAATTACAATGGGATTTGTTGGTGAAGTGCACTAGCCAAAAGAATGAGTTTCTAATTACAATGGGATTTGTTGGTGAAATGCACTAGCCAAAAGAATGAGTTTCTAATTACAAGTGCTATTGGCATAAACCATATTCAATTCAAATATTCCCCTTCCATTCTCCCTATAAATAGCACTCCAATTCTAAACACAAATCATTGAACAATCCATCACTTCACTTCATCCATTACTCATACACATTCAAATAGAGAGAGAGAGAGAGAGAGAGAGAGAGAGAGAGAGAGAGAGAGAGAGAGAGAGAGAGCTAGTTGCAAAAGGAGCAAAGCTTGGAGCTGTCTTGGGAATTCCTTGCTGCCATCATCTAGTTCTTTTCTTCTCTTTATCCTATCTTATGTATTTCCATTCTATATTGTTTTTCAATTATTAAATATGAGTAACTAAATTTGTTCTTAGTTAGAGGTGAATTCGAAGCCATGGACATATGTTTATATGAATTGATCACTTCCAGTTATGGTTTCGTAAAGTATGAATGTGATTTACATTTCTGTTTTATTCAGGACTTATTCTTGCATGTTTATTAAGGATGCATACTTAGTTTGCATGCAGGGATTTGATGCTAGAATATGAGGGAATTTCACCTAATCGTTATAAACTTATATTCACAAGTAGTAAAAATCACTAGTCATGATTGTGTTAAGTAAATTCCTGGCAGGAGTATCATGCTTTTCATAGTTACAAATGTTTTGTCAAAGCTTATGATTTTCATAGAACTTAATGATCTTTGATATGTATCTCTATCATGCTGTTCATATAGGGAACTTGATAAGAATAATTTGATTGAGTCGCTGAGTCCAATTCAATGAACTTAGGAAAATCTGAGAGTTAATTAGTGCAGTTCACAATTAATTTGGGGCTTTGTCATTCATACTTTATTGAAAGAGTAACTGGAGATCGATTTGTATGCATATGTTCCATGTGTGGAGAAGAATCCTCTAGCTATCCCTTAATCCATATTTCATTCACATCTTAGTTATTTGCTGCTGTCAATTTTACTTTGGTCTAAATCATCCAACTCCCCCCAATCATTGTTCCCTTAACTTAGTTCTAGTTTAATAAATTTAATTTGTGTTGATTAGCATCCCTCCTAATCCCCGGAATAGAACGATCCCTACTTACTCGTACTACGATTGCATGATTTATAGGGTTTAATTAATTTGTGTTGATTAGCATCCCTCCTAATAGAATGGAAATACATAAGATAGGATAAAGAGAAGAAAAGAACTAGATGATGGCAGCAAGGAATTCCCAAGACACCTCCAAGCTTTGCTCCTTTTGCAACTAGTCTCTCTCCTCTCTCTCTCTCTCTCTCTCTCTCTCTCTCTCTCTCTCTCTATATATATATATGAATGTGTATGAGTAATGGATGAAGTGAATTGATGGATTGTTCAATTATTAAATATGAGTAACTAAATTTCTTCTTAGTTAGAGGTGAATTCGAAGCCATGAACATATGTTTTATATGAATTGATCACTTCCAGTTATGATTTCGTAAAGTATGAATGTGATTTACTTTTCTGTTTTATTCAGGACTTATTCTTGCATGTTTATTAAGAATGCATACTTAGTTTGCATGCAGGGATTTGATGCTAGAATATGAGGGAATTTCACCTAATCGTTATAAACTTATATTCACAAGTAGTAAAAATCACTAGTCATGATTGTGTTAAGTAAATTCCTGGTAGGAGTATCATGCTTTTCATAGTTACAAATGTTTTGTCAAAGCTTATGATTTTCATAGAACTTAATGATCTTTGATATGTATCTCTATCATGCTGTTCATATAGGGAACTTGATAAGAATAATTTGATTGAGTCGCTGAGTCCAATTCAATGAACTTAGGAAAATCTGAGAGTTAATTAGTGCAGTTCACAATTAATTTGGGGCTTTGTCATTCATACTTTATTGAAAGAGTAACTGGAGATCGATTTGTATGCATATGTTCCATGTGTGGATAAGAATCCTCTAGCTATCCCTTAATCCATATTTCATTCACATCTTAGTTATTTGTTGCTGTCAATTTTACTTTGGTCTAAATCATCCAACTCCCCCCAATCATTGTTCCCTTAACTTAGTTCTAGTTTAATAAATTTAATTTGTGTTGATTAGCATCCCTCCTAATCCCCGGAATAGAACGATCCCTACTTACTCGTACTACGATTGCATGATTTATAGGGTTTAATTTGTGCGGAAATTAAGTTCAGGGAACAATGATTGGGGGGGATTTTGATGAATTAGACAAAAGTAAAATTGACAGCAGCAAATAACTAAGTTGTGAATGAAATATGGATTAAGGGATAGCTAGAGTATTCTTCTCCACACATAGAACATATGCATACAAATTGATCTCCAGTTACTCTTTCAATAAAGTATGAATTGGACTCAGCGACTCAATCAAATTATTCTTATCAAGTTCCCTATATGAACAGCATGATAGAGATACATATCAAAGATCATTAAGTTCTATGAAAATCATAAGCTTTGACAAAACATTTGTAACTATGAAAAGCATGATACTCCTGCCAGGAATTTACTTAACACAATCATGACTAGTGATTTTTACTACTTGTGAATATAAGTTCATAACAATTAGGTGAAATTCCCATATATCCTAGCATCAAATCCCTGCATGCAAACTAAGTATGCATCCTTAATAAACATGCAAGAATAAGTCCTGAATAAAACAGAAAAGTAAATCACATTCATACTTTACGAAACCATAACTGGGAGTGATCAATTCATATAAAACATATGTCCATGGCTTCGAATTCACCTCTAACTAAGAAGAAATTTAGTTACACATATTTAATAATTGAAAAGCAATATAGAATAAGAAATACATAGGATAGGATAAAGAGAAGAAAAGAACTAGATGATGGCAGCAAGGAATTCCCAAGACAGCTCCAAGCTTTGCTCCTTTTGCAACTAGCTCTCTCTCTCTCTCTCTCTCTCTCTCTCTCTCTCTATATAATATATGAATGTGTATGAGTAATGGATGAAGTGAATTGATGGATTGTTGAATGAATTGTGTTTAGAATTGGAGTGCTATTTATAGGGAGAATGGAAGGGGAATATTTGAATTGAATATGGTTTATGCCAATAGCACTTGTAATTAGAAACTCATTCTTTTGGCTAGTGCATTTCACCAACAAATCCCATTGTAATTAGAAACTCATTCTTTTGGCTAGTGCACTTCACCAACAAATCCTACTAGATAGTCATGCATGACATAGTCAGCTTGTGGGCCAATTTTGGGCTTGTTATTCACTCCAAAAAATTCTGGACAAATATGGATCTTCAAGCCCTTTGTCTTATCTTTCCAAGCATATGCAGCCCAACTCAAGGAAAAATAGGAAAGACCTTCAAATGTCATTTTTGGCCCAGTAACGCAGATGCTGCCGAATTTTGACCTTGAGCTGCTAAATCGTGGATAACTTCCTCTAGAAGACTCCAAATCATGAACCGTAAAATGCTACGGAAACTAGACTTCCGTATCTTTCCAATGATGTATGGGTCATTATCTGGTTCTTCTTGAGGAAGTACAGGTTAATCCGTGAATGTGACTGATCTGCAGACACTGTTTTGAGCTAACTTGTCTTCAAAATGCATGTAATGAGTCTCATCCTTATTACACTGAAACATACACAAACTTTATTAAAAGCACAAGTTTAACTCAAAAACATAACCAAATCATAAGTTAGAAGGGTACAAAAAGATATGTAATTATGCACTGATCAAATACCCCCAAACTTAGATTTTGCTAGTCCTCGAGCAAAACAAAATAAAATTACAACTTAGGAAACAGGAAATAAGCAACTAGTCTTCCAAACAATATCCTCAAAGAATCACCAACGTATATGGTTCCAAAGAAACACAACAATCACAATCTAAGTTCCACACATGATTCACGAGAAAGCAAAGCTCACAATGACACCCTTAAGTGTAGTGTGTGAATGCCAAATCAGAACAACCTCTGCCACTCAAATAAGTATATGCGCACACACTTAGAGCAAAATCAATAATTCTGAACCCCATAAGCTCATTATCCAATCTGCTCTCCACAGTAATACCATGCAACACCAAGGATCAAAAGGACTTTACAAGGGTAGTAATGAGGTTCAGGGTAGTAGTAGAATGAAAGAAGGGATATGAGATACAATATTTTTAGCACAATTAAAGCACAGGTAAGAGCATAAGAGATTTTTGAACTTTGTAACAAGCAAGGAACACATACATGAGCAGATTTTCAACATAATTTCAGCACCTTCAAATGTGTTTATTTGGCCTAATTTTGTGGCTCTTTACCCTAGAGCACCATGCTCTTCTCTTTTATAACACCCTAGGGCCGTGACTACATTGGTGACATTTCAATACCTCTTTTGATTAGTTACCAATACCCCCAAACTTATTTCTTTTCAACACTTGGGTAATGGCACTAATGATTCACTTTCGCTCCAAAAACCTTGCATTCTTTATAACTCTCTTTTGAAGATAACTTTAATTTCTCATAGAATAAGTAAGAATAAGAAAACAAAGGTTCATTATGGTAGGAATGGTTTACACAAAAAAAAAAAAAAGGCTTAATGCAGGCTCAAATGGGTTGACTAGGGATGAATAAATGTAGAGGGATGGTTAGAAAAGCTCAAACGGTTTAAACATGGCCTAAATCACTTCCTAAGCATTGTATGGCAACAAAATGTCTCAAGAGATATTCAAATAAGTTCTAGAGTACAAAACCAAGATCATGAGATAAGTAGAATTGCATAACGTTTCTAAGTAACAAAAAATTGGACTGACTTGGCAAAGTGCTCAATAAGTGCAAGAGTGGCATGCAAGACAGAGTTAACTCAGAACCACACAAAGTCCTTAAAAAATGACTCTCAATTTCTGATAAACCATATTAGTATTAAATCCAAGTCTTATCATAGGTGTTTGGAAGGATAACGAAACAACACACAAAATCCTGCGTTTTTAGACGCTAAACACAAAAAAAAAAAAAAAAAAAAAAAATTTAAATTTGACAGTAAAACAACATAACCAAATCCTTCCCCCCAAACTTAAATGAAACATTGCCCTCAATGTTTAGAACGTAAGAACATGCAATGCCTCATAAATGCAAGGAAAGAAGAGAAGAAAAAGATATAACCAAATGTTAGAGTTTAGAAAAACTCCCCTTTGAAGCGATTAGGATGGTTCATCTTTCAATCCGACTCACTTTCCGAAGGGTCTGAAACAGAAGAATCATATATGGCTCCATCTATCATCAACTCATCCATCTGCTCCACGAAGTCTCGGAGCCTTGTGGTCATGTTCACTAATTGGAAGTGAAACTCGTTAAGCACACTTAAGTAAATGCCAAACTCGTCTCGAATGTTACCTGTAGAATACATGTGACTGCTCAACACAACAGTTCTTGCCACAAACCTCCTATCTAGCAGATATACCCTCCAAGTATATAGACAACGTGCCAGCGCCGCAAGCTGCATCTCTTCCAATCCACAATCCAGATCCCAATTTGGAATCATGCCTTCAATTTCCCCTATCACCCTACCTCTTTGAAACAGAAAGGCATCTATGGTAACTTCTGAGGGATCCATGGCAAACACAACCACGAGCACCTCAATCACCTCAAACACCCATTGCATAATGGTGTCCTCTCCCAAAGGATCTTCTGGTGGGATAGCTGGCAGTGAGTTCAACAAAACCATTAGGCTAGGCACCTTCACCATGCTCAATTCGGACTCCTCCTCCTTGAGCTTTCCACCGACGGCATCCTTGAGTTTCTCCATTGACGAGCCCTACAATAAGCAATAATTTGGAGAAGGCTTGGGAAGAGAAGGTTTCAGGGGTTAGCGGGCGGCTAGATCAAATGAAAGATGGAGGGTTAGGGTTAATGTAGTGTTTCAGAGAAAGAGAAGGTTTTTATTTTTTTATTTTTCTATTTTTTTATTTTTTTATTTTTTATTTTTTTATTATTTTTATTATTTTTATTTGTTTTATTTGTTTTATTTATTTTTTTTTTTGGAATAAAATACACGAATATACAAGTGACTCATGGATTACCAGTAAAGAACCTCAGAAAACACAGGCAGGGGATCCGGGAAGTTTGGAGAGGTCACAATGGTCCCGCTTAAAACCCAAACTTCTTAGACACCGAAGGTGTCGCCTATAGAACTCCTAGACACTGTATTAACAGAGGTGCTTAGTGGAGTTACCAGAAGTCAACTTATATGAATTTTTTTTTTTTTTTTTTTTGTGTTTTACGTAGGCTTGCAATACATTGAACAAAATTATATTAAGCAAAACAAAGCTCACACAACTTAACTCTACCACAAAACCTAAAAATTGTCAATCCCTAATAAATGCAAGGAAAGAAGATAAGGAAAAGACATAACCAAAGGTTAGAGTTTAGAAAAACTCCCCTTTGAAGCGATTAGGACGTAAGCAGCTCCTTGCAGGTTCTATCTTCTCCTCATCACCTTGGGTTGCCTCCCAAGAAGCGCTAAGTTTTATGTCTTCAGCCAGACATCCAACTTGTTATAGTGAATGGGGAGGTTTGGGCTCAATCGGCACCGCATGCAATGCAAGAGAGTTCACCAAGCTTGTCTTCCATTTCCATCGCTTCCTTGTTGCTTTCCTTTTCCTTTTCAGATTATGAACATAATCACAAAGAATTGGAATTGGGATTGGAGGCTTACCAACATATTGTGGCAATGACTCAAGGGCATCCCTATCTAGGGATTTGAGATTTTCCTGCGCCAAATAATCATTAGTTATCTTCACTTGAAGACAATTTGTCATACAAAAAAGGGTTCCGTAGTACGAGTAAGTAGGGATCGTTCTATTCCGGGGATTAGGAGGGATGCTAATCAACACAAATTAAACTTAACACAAATTAAATTCATTAAACTGGAAATTAAGTTGAGGGAACAATGATTGGGGGGGATTTTGATGATTTAGACAAAAGTAAAATTGACAGCAGCAAATAACTAAGTTGTGAATGAAATATGGATTAAGGGATAGCTAGAGGATTCTTCTCCACACATGGAACATATGCATACAAATTGATCTCCAGTTACTCTTTCAATAAAGTATGAATGTCAAAGCCCCAAATTAATTGTGAACTGCACTAATTAACTCTCAGATTTTCCTAAGTTCATTGAATTGGACTCAGCGACTCAATCAAATTATTCTTATCAAGTTCCCTATATGAACAGCATGATAGAGATACATATCAAAGATCATTAAGTTCTATGAAAATCATAAGCTTTGACAAAACATTTGTAACTATGAAAAGCATGATACTCCTGCCAGGAATTTACTTAACACAATCATGACTAGTGATTTTTACTACTTGTGAATATAAGTTCATAACAATTAGGTGAAATTCCCTTATATCCTAGCATCAAATCCCTGCATGCAAACTAAGTATGCATCCTTAATAAACATGCAAGAATAAGTCCTGAATAAAACAGAAAAGTAAATCACATTCATACTTTACGAAACCATAACTGGGAGTGATCAATTCATATAAAACATATGTCCATAGCTTCGAATTCACCTCTAACTAAGAAGAAATTTAGTTACACATATTTAATAATTGAAAAGCAATATAGAATAAGAAATACATAGGATAGGATAAAGAGAAGAAAAGAACTAGATGATGGCAGCAAGGAATTCCCAAGACAGCTCCAAGCTTTGCTCCTTTTGCAACTAGCTCTCTCTCTCTCTCTCTCTCTCTCTCTCTCTCTCTCTCTCTCTCTCTCTCTCTATATATATGAATGTGTATGAGTAATGGATGAAGTGAATTGATGGATTGTTGAATGATAAGTTTTATGTTAACTCAAAAACATAACCAAATCATAAGTTAGAAGGGTATAAAAAGATATGTAATTATGCACCGATCAAATACCCCCAAACCTAGATTTTACTAGTCCTCGAGTAAAACAAAAGGAAAACAAAGATAACAACAAAATGAGAAATTTATTAGACCACTTTCGTAGGTAACTCGATTGCATTGAGCGCATGCAACAAGCCTTTAAACCTCTAGGCATCCCTAGTAGGAGGAGTTGTGTCTCCTGAGGGTTTAACAGAAACAATACCCACAAACGCTTTACTGACTCTACAAAATAAAAGGTTAGAAAACTAACTTTGAAAACAACTAAAAAAAAGAAAATTTTAATCATACCTCCAACACCATAGAATTGCCAAGATAGATGATCAATAGGTGTGTAAAGTGGAAGCTATAGCTCAAAGGCACACGGCTTCAAAGTACACATACTCAAATCTTGAAGGAAGAACATGCTTCAATTCTAATTCTCACATATAGCACTCAATCACTCAGAACCTATGGCTTTATTCTCTCAAACAAGCATAATGAGTATATGAAATAGAAGCACAATATTTGGTTAGATCTCAAGAAGGGAATCAAATACTAAGAATACAAATACACTTATACATACCAGCACCCATGAATACATCCTCAAAGATCAGCTAGGTCTTTCACAAGGTTGCAATGAAAGGCTAAGGTTAAGGGAAGTGGAAGAATTGGAAGGAACACAATTAACTTAAGAACATACCAAGGTTGCATTATTCATTAATCTGCAAGGTATCATTGATTTAGAATGGTATGGCTGCAACTTCATAGCATCATCTGGCATAGACTTTATATTTCACATTTAGATCAAATCGAAACACTTTCTCTTTATCTTTTTTTTTTTTTTTTTTTTTGTGACTTGATCTACTTCTTTAACTTTATTGCACAGATTCACAACAATTTACATTTAGGCATGGGGCAGCACCTTCCTTGCTCAAACTTTATCTTGGCATACCTTGGTATATTTCTAAGCTATAGGGTATGGCTATAATAGGTTTAAATATCTCAGATTGAGATACAAAGTTAGGGGAATTATAAGGGTGATAGAAGAAAATAGCTTGAAGTGTTTGGCTGCAACAGAGCTGATGGAACACACAAATGGGTAAGGTGAAAAGAAAGCACAGAGAATGGTTATACACACATAGCCTAGCATCACTTCAATGAGTTCATTCATGAGTGAGAGCATGCACCTGATATCTGCAAATAGAATCATCCTTAGTATTCAATCAAAATGGAACAATGAGATCATTTAGAGTGAATTGAAGAAAATAAGTAGAGATGAGGAATAGAAACACTTTAAACCCTCTCAAGAAGGCAATTAGGCTCGAAATAGCTCACTAGGGTAGTCTCCACTATTCTCCTTCAAGAATCTGAGCATGGTACTTTAGCCACCAGAATTCTAAGAGCAAAAGCTTTGTGAAGTGTAAAATGTTTGATATGAAAATCTCAATGGCAGCTCCATAGCATTGGTTGTATGACATTCTAAAAAAAATTGAAATACAAGTGAACAAAAATTGAAAACACAAATCAAATAACAAAAATTGAAAATTGAAAACACAAATGAAAAAAATAAAAATAAAAATTGAAAACCTCCATTAATACCCCCGGACCTGAATTGGACATTGTCCACAATGTGAAAGCATATAAGAAAACAGAAAACAGGGGTTAAGGGTAACCTGGCACTGCATGGTTCATCCTTCAAACATAGCATTTGTCAAAATGCTATCGATGGCTGAACTCACCCATGGCTCTTCTTCTGACTCACTTTCCGAAGGGTCTGAAACAGACGAATCATATATGGCTCCATCTATAATCAACTCATCCATCTGCTCCACGAAGTCTCGGAGCCTTGTGGTCATATACCCTAACTGGAAGTCAAACTCGTTAAGCACACTTAAGTAAATATCAAACTCAACTCGGATGTTACCTGTACAATACATATGACTGCTCAACACAACAGTTCTTGCCACAAACCTCCTATCTAGCAGATATACCCTCCAAGCATCTAGACAATGTGCCAGCGCCGCAAGTTGCATCTCTTCTAATCCACAATCCAGATCCCAATTTGGAACCATGTCTTAAATTTCCTCTATCACCCTACCTCTATGAAACAGAAAGGCATCTATGGTAACTTCTGAGGGATCCATGGCAAATACAACCACGAGCACCTCAATCACCTCAAACACCCATTGCATAATGGTGTCCTCTCCCTTAGGATCTTCTGGTGGGATAGCTGACAGTGAGCTCAACAAAACCATTGGGCTAGGCACCTTCACCATGCTCAATTCGGACTCCTCCTTCTTGAGCTTTCCACCGACGGCCTCCTGGAGTTTCTCCATTGACAAGATCTACAATAAAGAAAAATTTAGAGAAGGTTTGGTTCGGGAGGAAGAGGAAGTTGAGATGTTCAGGGGTTAGAGGGCGGCTCGATAGATTAAGAGATGGAGAGTTAATTTTAGGATTAATGTGGGTAGTGTTTCAGTGTTTGGCGGTCCACAATAACTTAATATCCAGCCACTAATAAACATTTACATATATTAGTATTTAAATAAAATAAAATAAAACACTAATAAAAAAAATAAATAATAAATAAACTTCAAATAATAAGAAAAAGAAAGATAAGGGTTTTTTTTTTTTAAATTTTTAAAATTTTTTTTAATTCAAAAAGAAAAATGAAATCCAATTTTCAATTAAGTCATGCAAATATTTATTACAAGCACGAATATACAAGTGACTCACGGATTACCAATTAAGAGCCTCAAAAAACACAGCCAGGGGATCCGGGAAGTTTGGAGAGGTCACAATGGTCCTTCTTAAAAACCAAACTTCTTAGACACCGAAGGTGTCGCCTAAAGAACTCCTAGACACTGTATTAATAGAGGTGCTCATTGGAGTTACCATAAGTCAACTCATATGAAAAATCTTTTTATTTTTATTTTTATAAATTTTGTATAAAAAGAAACATAAACTTAAAATAATAAGAAAATAAATTAAGAGAAAGGATTAGAATGCTCCCCCTTGAAGCAATTAGGTCAAGCATAGATGTATTTGGAGGTCGCGACTTCTCCTACTACTCCACACTTCTCATCATGATTGGAGTTGCATTTTCTCTCCTTTTTTATTTAGCTATCTATATTGCTAAAACAAACACAAACAAAAACTTGAAAGAGAATTAAAAGGATTAGGACTTAAAAACTAAAATGAAAAGGAAAAAAAAAAACAACACACATCTAATTCCATGCTTCAAAGTATTTTTTTTTTTTGGTGTTGTGTAAGCCGGGACTTAAACCCAGTTCTCTTGCTTGTTAGGCAATTGTCCTGTTCCGTTGGACTACAAACACAACTTGTCAATTAACATCATTAATTTTAAAACATGAAAGTGCCTAGTAAGACATGAAAAGGAGAAAAAAAATTAATACAAGTAGGGAAAAGAAATAGAACCAAACTAGCCAATCCCCGGCAACGGCGCCAAAAAAAAAAATACTTTGAAGACATAAAACTTAACACTTGTATTTCATTAGTTACAAATACTTGTCACAGTTCTGATTTTGTTGAATGCAAGTGTATGAAATACAAGTAGTGTCTGATTTTGTTTTGTTTTGTTTTCTTTGTTTTAGGTACAAGTGTATGACTCGAAGTTCACACTGTGTTCATGCGCACATATTGGAATTTGACGACGATCTCGAACGAACTTTGAGAAGGAAGAGGTAACAGCCAGAACTTAGTCCCTCTAGTTCTAGTTCCGAACCCGAATCTTTAGCAGAAACGGACTTGGAAGAGAAACAAGACATGGCTATAGACAATAGATCAATCAAGGAACTTTCAGCCTCTGAATTGGACAATGCAGTCCCTCTTTGCATTCAATACCCTAGGGCTGCTGCAGGCAAGACCGATGTGTTTGAATTGAAGTCAAGTTTGCTACATCACATTTCCAGATACCATGGGCTGTCCATGGAAGATCCAAACAAGCATTTGAAGGAATTTGAAGTAGTATGTTCAAGTATGACACCCATTAACGTGGATGGAAAGATTTTGAAGATGAAAGCCTTTCCATTTTCTTTTATGGACAAGGCTAAGGATTGGCTCTATGAACTAGCACCTGGAACCGTTACTTCTTGGGAAAGTATGAAGAAAGCCTTCTTAGAGAAATTCTTCCCAACTTCAAGAATCATTGTTTTGAGGAAGAAAATTAGTGGAATTCAACAAGGCCCAGGAGAATCCTTTCCAGTGTACTATGAGCGTTTTAAGACGTTAGTTGCATCCTGCCCACAACATCAAATGAAGGAAGAGCTTTTAATTCAATATTTCTATGAAGGGCTACTTCCACTGGAGAGACAAATGCTTGATGCTTCAGCAGGAGGTGCTTTGGTTGACAAAACACCAGTTGCTGTAAAGATCTTAATAGCAAACCGAGCTTTGAATGCACAACAATATGAAGGAGTTGGAGGGAGAGATCATGCACAGCCAAGTCAAGTTAATGAGGTAAGTGCTATTTCAGAACTTCAATCTCAAATGGCTAATCTCTCTACTCTTATTTCGCAGGTTGTTGAAGGACCCAAAGTGCAAAGTGCAGCCACTTGTAGCGTATGCTCTATGCATGGACACCACACTGATCAATGTCCTCAATTAATAGCGAATGGGGGATGGGAAAGTGCCAATGCCATAGGTTATCAAGGACAAACTCAACCTAGGTATGACCCATTTTCAAACACCTACAATCCAAGCTGGAGAGATCATCCAAATTTTAAGTGGAGGGAGCCTCAACAAACTCAACAACAAGGCGGATATAGACAGCCACCTCCGGGGTTCTATCAATGGCCATTCGCACCACCACAACCTCAACCACAAACTGCCCAATCAAATTCAGGTTCCCCAATGGATAATGATCAAATGCTTAAAGTACTAACTTCTTTGACTCAGGGTTTACAGAATCAAGCCAAAGAGATGAGCGAAGTGAAGAAGCAAATTGGGCAGATGGCGGAATTCATGGGACAGTTTAGAGAAGAAGGCAAACTACCTAGCTCAACCATTGTCAATCCAAAAGGAGGTTTTGAAACGGCTAAAGCTATCATCTTGAGGAGTGGTAAAGAGATTGGAACCAATCCCAAAATGTCCAAACAAAGCCCAACAGAGAATGAAAAGTTGCTTTTCAAAGAGAAGGAGGAGGACAAAGCCACAGCAAGGGAGGAACAACCCTTGCCGCAATCCCCCAAAGCTCCTACACAACCAAACTTAGGTAAGGTTGTTCCAAATTCAACTCATTCTAACCCTATCCCACCAAATGTGCCTTTCCCTCGCAGGTTTATGCAGTCTAAGAAAGAAGAGAATGAAAAAGACATCTTAGAGACTTTCAGGAAGGTACAAGTAAATATCCCACTTCTTGACGCAATAAAGCAAGTTCCAAAGTATGCTAAATTCTTGAAAGAGCTTTGTACAACAAGGAGGAGGAATTCGAACAAAGAAGTGGTAAGGGTAAGTGAGAATGTTTCTGCAGTTTTGCAACGAAAACTGCCACCTAAATGCAAAGATCCAGGTAGTTTCACAATCCCTTGTGTTATTGGTAACACCAAGTTTGAACATGCCATGTTAGATTTAGGTGCTTCCATTAATGTCATGCCATACTCTATTTATGCATCTATGAACTTAGGAGAGCTTAAAAAGGATGGAGTTGTAATTCAATTAGCTAATCGTTCTAATGCATATCCGAAAGGAGTTTTGGAAGATGTTTTGGTGCAGGTTAACCACTTGATATTTCCAGCAGATTTTTATGTGCTTGAGATGGAGGATTCGGCCCATTCTACACCATTGCCAATCTTACTTGGACGACCTTTCATGAAAACAGCCCGAACCAATATCGATGTGTTCAAAGGGACGTTGACAATGGAATTTGATGGCGATATCATTGATTTCAATATTTCTGAAGCTATGAGGTATCCTATGGATGATCACTCGTGTTTCTTTGTTGATACATTTGATTCTTTGGCGCAGGAAAATCTCGAATCCCTAGATAGGGATGCCCTTGAAACCACCATTGTTCAAGGAATTGAACTCATAAAAAATGGGGCCGAACCTGATCATGAAGAAATCTGCGAGATGGTGGCTGCTCTTGAGTCATTGCCACAATATGTTGGTAAGCCTCCAATCCCAATTCCAATTCTTTGTGATTCTGTTCATAATTTGAAAAGGAAAAGGAAAGCAACAAGGAAGCGATGGAAATGAAAAACAAGCTTGGTAAACTCTCTTTCATTGCATGCGGTGCCGATTGAGCCCAAACCTCCCCATTCACTATAACAAGTTGGATGTCCGGCTGAAGACATAAAACTTAGCGCTTCTTGAGAGGTAACCCATGTGTTGAAGAATAAGGTGCTTGGTAGCGGTCGACCTAATCGCATCAAGAGGGAGTTTCTCTAATCCTTTGTCTTAAACTTTCCCCTTATTATTTACATGTTCTCACTCATCTTATATACTTTCACATTGAGGACAATGCTCCATTTAAGTTTGGGGGTAGGGATTGACAATTTTGTTAGGTTTTGTGATAGAGTTAAGTTGTGTGAGCTTTGTTTTGCTTAATATAATTTTGTTCAATGTCTTGCAAGCCTACGTAAAAAAAAATAATAATATAATTAAAAAAAAAAATTCATATGAGTTGACTTCTGGTAACTCCAATAAGCACCTCTGTTAATACAGTGTCTAGGAGTTCTATAGGCGACACCTTCGGTGTCTAAGAAGTTTGGGTTTTAAGCGGGACCATTGTGACCTCTCCAAACTTCCCGGATCCCCTGACTGTGTTTTCTGAGGTTCTTAACTGGTAATCCATAAGTCACTTGTATATTCGTGTATTTTATTAAAATAATAATAATAATAATAAATAAATAATAAATAAATCAAACAAATAAAAAAATAAAAACCTTCTCTTTCTCTGAAACACTACATTAACCCTAACCCTCCATCTTTCATTTGATCTAGCCGCCCGCTAACCCCTGAAACCTTCTCTTCCCAAGCCTTCTCCAAATTATTGCTTATTGTAGGGCTCGTCAATGGAGAAACTCAAGGATACCGTCGGTGGAAAGCTCAAGGAGGAGGAGTCCGAATTGAGCATGGTGAAGGTGCCTAGCCCAATGGTTTTGTTGAACTCACTGCCAGCTATCCCACCAGAAGATCCTTTGGGAGAGGACACCATTATGCAACGGGTGTTTGAGGTGATTGAGGTGCTCGTGGTTGTGTTTGCCATGGATCCCTCAGAAGTTACCATAGATGCCTTTCTGTTTCAAAGAGGTAGGGTGATAGGGGAAATTGAAGGCATGATTCCAAATTGGGATTTGGATTGTGGATTGAAAGAGATGCAGCTTGCGGCGCTGGCACGTTGTCTATATACTTGGAGGGTATATCTGCTAGATAGGAGGTTTGTGGCAAGAACTGTTGTGTTGAGCAGTCACATGTATTCTACAGGTAACATTCGAGACGAGTTTGGCATTTACTTAAGTGTGCTTGACGAGTTTCACTTCCAATTAATGTACATGACCACAAGGCTCCGAGACTTCGTGGAGCAGATGGATGAGTTGATGATAGATGGAGCCATATATGATTCTTCTGTTTCAGACCCTTCGGAAAGTGAGTCGGATTGAAAGATGAACCGTCCTAATCGCTTCAAAGGGGAGTTTTTCTAAACTCTAACATTTGGTTATGTCTTTTCCTTCTCTTCTTTCCTTGCATTTATGAGGCATTGCATGTTCTTACGTTCTAAACATTGAGGGCAATGTTTCATTTAAGTTTGGGGGGAAGGATTTGGTTATGTTGTTTTATTGTCAAATTAAAATTTTTTTTTTTAAAATTTTTTTTTTGTGTGTTTAGCGTCTAAAAACACAGGATTTTGTGTGTTGTTTCGTTATCCTTCCAAACACCTATGATAAGACTTGGATTTAATACTAATATGGTTTATCAGAAATTGAGAGTCATTTTTTTAAGGACTTTGTGTGGTTCTGAGTTAACTCTGTCTTGCATGCCACCCTTGCACTTATTGAGCACTTTGCCAAGTTAGTCCAATTTTTTTGTTACTTAGAAACGTTATGCAATTCTACTTATCTCATGATCTTGGTTTTGTACTCTAGAACTTATTTGAATATCTCTTGAGACATTTTGTTGCCATACAATGCTTAGGAAGTGATTTAGGCCATGTTTAAACCGTTTGAGCTTTTCTAACCATCCCTCTACATTTATTCATCCCTAGTCAACCCATTTGAGCCTGCATTAAGCCTTTTTTTTTTGTGTAAACCATTCCTACCATAATGAACCTCTGTTTTCTTATTCTTACTTATTCTATGAGCAATTAAAGTTATCTTCAAAAGAGAGTTATAAAGAATGCAAGGTTTTTGGAGCAAAAGTGAATCATTAGTGCCATTACCCAAGTGTTGAAAAGAAATAAGTTTGGGGGTATTGTTGTGTTCCTTCCAAGTGCCAAGTACGTGGTTAGTATAATGGTACAAGTAAGGGTGTCGAACCACAGAGACCGATTGGACCTCGATAAAAATACTAGTTTTGAAAGAACCCTAACTAAAAGTGAAAGTGAAAAATTGAGAATAGTTTGTGTTGTGAATGAAGAATAACTTAAAATGCAAGAAGAATGTAGCAGTGAATGAGATATTGATGAGGAAGAATAAGGATGAGACCAGGGATTTCGAATTCACCATTGCAAAACCAATTCCATGTTTACAAAGTTAAACCGTATTCAGCTACCAACCTGTTTCTAGAGTTCGTTTTCCATATATATGATCAGCCATATGATGTGTGGTTTTGATCAAATCTCCTAATCTGCAACCTAATTGTGATGTTCAACTTTGGTTCCAGGTTAAGAGTCATTAGCATGCAAGAAAACGTAAAAGAACCGAAGAAAACACATGGCAGGATGTTTGCATAGCATTCCCTTCATTCATTCACATGTCTACCAAGATTAAGCATGATGTTTACTATAACCTTGTCCAGATAATCTGTAGGCAACCCTAATGGTGATCAAACATTAAACTTGACATACAAATTTAACAATAGATTCAGTGAATGAAACAAGAAACAGATTGATAAACTGAATACTTCAACTTAGAAACATGAATCAAGGTTGCAAGGCTACATCGAAATCCCTAGCTATGAATTTAGTTACACATCATGTTCACAAAGATTAAGACAGAAATAAATAACATGAATGTAAATAAATTCATGAGAGGAAACCCTTGAACCAATTCTGATGTTGAACTCCTCCAAGGACACCTCTCGTGCCGCGTTCGGATGATGGAAATTTAGTTACAAAGCTGCCCCTTAAATGCTCCCCAATAAATGCCCAATAAATGCTCCCAATAAATGCTCAATAAATGCTCCCAATAAATGCTCTCAATAAATGCCCAATAAATGCTCCCAATAAATGCTTTGGTTGGAAGTTCTTGGTCTCTTTATGAAAGGCTTGCCTTCCAATCATATTTCTGAATTCCTAAGCCAATTTGTCTCCCGTGTGTGGCTGCCCATGTGTGGCACATGGCTCTAGGGGATAAAGCCACATTAAATGTGATGGCAGCCAACTTTGACATTTCTGTGAACTTGGTTCGGTCTTTGACGTGTTGAGGGCTCCAGATTTATCCAATTGGGCTGATATTTGGATATGTTATAATAGACACCCATTTGAACAACTTCTATCAAGGATGTCTCCTCATCCGACTTGTGTAAGTGGCTGAAATGAGGCCTGCAAGATGACCTACGAAAATGGACTGACAAGGAGTGTGGCTCAAATTGGGTTTGTCTTTAAGCTCATATTCCTCTTATCCCAATCAGCCCTTAACATGCATGAATTAATGTAATCCCCTTGCTGTCTTAGCCTTATCAATTCACCTTGGATCCTTTGTTTAGACTTCAAAACAGGCCACCAAACTTGTTTCCACGTTTGAATAAGGGTCAGCTCCAAAAATGGCATGTTTTCATTTCTTTTGCCTTCAACTTGATCCTAAAGTAGATACACTGCATACTAACACAAAATAGGGTAAAACGCAACAAGTTAACTTAGAAAACATCACAAATGGATCAGAAATGGATGGTATACATGTATAAATATATGAGTTATCAAATACCCCCAAACCTGATTTTTGCTAGTCCTCTAGCAAAACTGAAACTAAAAACACACACGACAATAAAATCTAACTAGACCACTTTCGCTGGTTAAACGATTGCACTGAGCATGTGCAACAAGCCTTTAAACCCCTAGGTGTCCCTAGTAGGAGGAGTTGTGTCTCCTGAGGGTTTACAGTGATGATGCCCACAAACATCTGCATACTTGCAAGAAAATTGGTTAAGCAAACTTATAGCAAACTAATAAGAACCAATGAAAGCTTAGTCATACATTCAAACCACTAGTCTGCCACTTCAAAGAATCATATCATCAGTATAGTGTAAAAAAGAGAGAATTACTCCATGTCCCATGACTTCAAAGACACCATACTCAAATGCCAAAGATAGAAGTCGCCTCAACTCTAGTCTTCACAGATATCACTCAAATTTTCACTCAGATCCTAAGGTGTGGCCTCTCCTCAAACATATGTGAGTGAAGTTATGTAACAGGGAATCAAAATTTCTCACATATGAAATATGAAATGAAAGCACAATTTCTGGACAGATCTCATGAAAGGAATCAAACGTTAAGAATATGGATAGCACACATACTTAGCAGCACCCATGAATATATCCTCAAAGATCAGCTAGGTCTTTCACAAGGTTTGTAATGTAAGGCTTAGGTCAAGGGCTATGAAAGAAAGGATAGGATATACAAAAGCTTGGGACATACCAAAGTGTCTTTCTTGTGAAAGCAGCAAGCTCTTCTCTTGAATTGATCTATGTTGTTTGTTTGTGGCATCCAGGACTTGTGCAAAAATGGAAGGATTCAGAAATTACATCCTCTTTGATTCTTTTTCTTTTCTTTCATTTTTCTGAAACTTTGTTTTTTTTTTTCTTTTCTTTTTTTCTACAATTCCAGCACACATGTACACACCACTTTCTTGATGTAGAGCTCGAATTATCTTTGTCTTCATCACTTTGGCATTCCCCAAACTGTAGGGTATAGCTGTAACGGGCTAACTATCTCATATTGAGATAAAAGGATATGGGGGAAAAAAGTGAGAAAAGAAAATGGCTAAAAGTGAATGGCTTCAAAATGGGGTAATGGCACACACATAAAGGTAGGGAATTAGGCTTTTGGTGGTTAAGACATGCATAGCCTAACATCATCTCAATGAGTTCATTCATGAGCATTACCAAACACATGGCATCTGCGAAAGAGAACAATTCTTAGCGTTCAATCAAACTAAAATAATGAGATCATTTGAAAATGAAATTGAAGCAAAATGATAGGAGTACAAACACTTTAAACCCTCTCAAAGAAGTAACTAGGCTCAAAATCACTCACTAGGGTAGTCTCCACAATTCTTCTTCCAGCATTTGAGCATGATACTTTAACCACCATGATTGCAAGAGTAACAGCTTTGAAAAAAAATTGATACGAACTTTTTCATGGCAAGACAGTAGTCCTCATTGTAAACCATAGCCCTCATATACATTCACATTAGTGAGCAAAAGCAAACTTCAACCAGAACTAAGACAAATAACAAACAAACAAACGAAAATCCCACACCCCCAAACCTAAACTAAGCATTGACCTCGATGCTTAAAAGTAAAAAAAATGAAAGGAAAGGATGCAATGCAATGAAATAAATGGCACAAAATGCAAGGAGTGAAATAAAGTCAAAACTAAAAACCAAAACAAATAAAAGGAAAGAACACAAACCCAGCTAGGTTGCCTCCTAGCAAGCGCTTTATTTAATGTCTAGGCAAGACATGGTAGTGTGTCTAAATTGTCAAGCACATCAATCGAACAACAATCATCTGCACTAGTAGGGTGAGAAAGAGATTCAAACACTTTGAATTGTACAGTTTCTCCTAGCACGGTCATGGTGAGGAGACCATTTTGCACATCTATGAGGGTCTTTGCTGTGGCCAGAAAGGGTCTCCCAAGCAAAATAGGTAACTCACGATCATGTATAGGAGCTTCTTCCATGTCCAACACTACAAAATCAGCAGGCAAAATTAGTTTGTCAACTTGAACTAAGATATCTTCCACTATACCTCTTGGATATTTCACTGATCGATCAGCAAGTTGCAATGAAATAGTTGTTGCCTTCAACTCCCCCAAACCTAATTGAAGGTACACGGAATAGGGCATTAAGTTGATGCTAGCTCCCAAGTCAAGCATAGCCTTTTCAACTACCTTGCCTCCAATGGTGATATTGATAGAAAAACTGCCCGGATCCTTGAGTTTGGGTGGGAGCTTTCTTTGAAGCACAGCACTCACATTTTCAGACACCATCACCTTCTCATTAGGTCCATATTTCCTCTTGTAAGTGTTTAGCTCCTTGAAAAATTTCCCATATGCTGGCATATTCCTAATGACATCAAGCAAAGGTAAATTAACATTCACTTTACTTAAAATATCAAAAATTTCTTTAAATGACTTATCCTGCTTGCTTTTGGCAAGTCTTCCAGGAAATGGGATGGGAGGAGTGTAAGGTTTTTCAGCCTTATGAAGATTTGGAGCTCCATACGAAGAAGTGGCATTGCTTGGATCAGCATTCGGTTTCTCATTCTCTTTTTGAGTTGGACCTGCATTCACATGATCAGATTCATTAGTAACTTCATTGCCAACTTCATTATTAATAACCTTACCACTTCTAAGTGTTATCGCCTTGGCTTGCTCTTGGTTCCTTTGAAGTATCACCGGTTGGCTTGGAAATTTCCCCAGTTCTCTTTGACTCAAAGCATCAGCAATCTGACCTAATTGTGTCTCCATTTTGGTTAGAGCAGCTGAATGTTGTTGGAGAGTACTATTGGTAGTTTGCTGGAATTGAACGGTGTTTTGAGCTAGCATTTTGACCGTATCTTCAAGCGTGGTGGCAGGCTTTGGTTGGAAATTTTGAAATTGATTGTTATTCTTCCATGAGAAATTGGGATGATCTCTCCAACCAGGGTTATATGTATTAGAGAACGGATCATTCCTCGGCCTCTGATTGTAAGAATTCATGAGATTCACTTGCTCTTGAACGAATTCGGGATAAGCCTCACTAGCTGAGCATTGATAAGTAGGATGACCTGGTATGTTGCAAATGGAACACACCTCAGCTATCTTAGGTGCCATATTGAGCACAGAATCTAGCTTCTTTTCCAAACTCGCCACCTGCAAGGCAAGATCATTATTAGGACTCATTTCATACACTCCAGCTCGTTTACCTCTTGTATCTTTGTGTTGAGCATTAGATCCCAACATCTCATAAATGATGTATGACTCCTGAGCATTTTTTTTTTTCAAAGCTCCACCTGCTGCATTATCAACTGTCGATTGACATGTTTGGGTTAGTCCATCATAAAAAATTTGCATTTGTAAGTAAAGAGGTAACCCATGATGTGGACATTGCAGCAACAACCCTTTGAAACGCTCCCAACATTCATTGAAAGCTTCTCCATCATCTTGTTTAAAGTTAAAGATTTGCCCTCTCAACGTAGCTGTCTTTTGAGTAGAGAAAAACCTCTCCAAAAATTTCTTAGCTACGGCATCCCAAGTGGTGAGCGAACCAGGTGCTAAAGTCATTAGCCAACCCTTTGCTTTATCTTTCAATGTATAAGGAAAAGCCCTCATCCTCAGATTTGCTTCACTCACTCCCTGCAAAGGTAAACCACTCACAACATTGTAAAATTCCTTAATATGGGCTAATGGATCTTCATTAGGTAAACCATAAAAAGAAGGAAGCATGTGAAAATGTGAAGATTTGAGATCATAGTTTCTAGCTTCAGTAGATAGCAAGATGCACGAAGGTGAATTTGGTATAACCGGTTGAGCATAATCTTCCAAAGCTCGGTTGTCATCGTTATTGCCAGCCATCTCTTCTTCCCTGTCAAAATTAGAGTTATCAAAAGAATCTACACTTGCTGGGCTAGAAGAACTATTGTCCCCTTTTACACTGCTAGTTTGGGCACTAGCTGACTCAGAATTCTCAAAAGTGTTGCTCTTTAACCGTTCAAGTCTTTGGCCTATCTCAGCAAGTTTATCTGACATATACTACCTGAGAAACAAAAATAAAACGAAATTAAGGTAAAAAAAAGAAAATAGATAGGGTTCGAGAACAAGCAGTTATCGAGGACTGAAATCAGTCCCCGGCAACGGCGCCAAAATTTTGTTGTGTTCCTTCCAAGTGCCAAGTACGTGGTTAGTATAATGGTACAAGTAAGGGTGTCGAACCACAGAGACCGATTGGACCTCGATAAAAATACTAGTTTTGAAAGAACCCTAACTAAAAGTGAAAGTGAAAAATTGAGAATAGTTTGTGTTGTGAATGAAGAATAACTTAAAATGCAAGAAGAATGTAGCAGTGAATGAGATATTGATGAGGAAGAATAAGGATGAGACCAGGGATTTCGAATTCACCATTGCAAAACCAATTCCATGTTTACAAAGTTAAACCGTATTCAGCTACCAACCTGTTTCTAGAGTTCGTTTTCCATATATATGATCAGCCATATGATGTGTGGTTTTGATCAAATCTCCTAATCTGCAACCTAATTGTGATGTTCAACTTTGGTTCCAGGTTAAGAGTCATTAGCATGCAAGAAAACGTAAAAGAACCGAAGAAAACACATGGCAGGATGTTTGCATAGCATTCCCTTCATTCATTCACATGTCTACCAAGATTAAGCATGATGTTTACTATAACCTTGTCCAGATAATCTGTAGGCAACCCTAATGGTGATCAAACATTAAACTTGACATACAAATTTAACAATAGATTCAGTGAATGAAACAAGAAACAGATTGATAAACTGAATACTTCAACTTAGAAACATGAATCAAGGTTGCAAGGCTACATCGAAATCCCTAGCTATGAATTTAGTTACACATCATGTTCACAAAGATTAAGACAGAAATAAATAACATGAATGTAAATAAATTCATGAGAGGAAACCCTTGAACCAATTCTGATGTTGAACTCCTCCAAGGACACCTCTTGTGCCGCGTTCGGATGATGGAAATTTAGTTACAAAGCTGCCCCTTAAATGCTCCCCAATAAATGCCCAATAAATGCTCCCAATAAATGCTCAATAAATGCTCCCAATAAATGCTCTCAATAAATGCCCAATAAATGCTCCCAATAAATGCTTTGGTTGGAAGTTCTTGGTCTCTTTATGAAAGGCTTGCCTTCCAATCATATTTCTGAATTCCTAAGCCAATTTGTCTCCCGTGTGTGGCTGCCCATGTGTGGCACATGGCTCTAGGGGATAAAGCCACATTAAATGTGATGGCAGCCAACTTTGACATTTCTGTGAACTTGGTTCGGTCTTTGACGTGTTGAGGGCTCCAGATTTATCCAATTGGGCTGATATTTGGATATGTTATAATAGACACCCATTTGAACAACTTCTATCAAGGATGTCTCCTCATCCGACTTGTGTAAGTGGCTGAAATGAGGCCTGCAAGATGACCTACGAAAATGGACTGACAAGGAGTGTGGCTCAAATTGGGTTTGTCTTTAAGCTCATATTCCTCTTATCCCAATCAGCCCTTAACATGCATGAATTAATGTAATCCCCTTGCTGTCTTAGCCTTATCAATTCACCTTGGATCCTTTGTTTAGACTTCAAAACAGGCCACCAAACTTGTTTCCACGTTTGAATAAGGGTCAGCTCCAAAAATGGCATGTTTTCATTTCTTTTGCCTTCAACTTGATCCTAAAGTAGATACACTGCATACTAACACAAAATAGGGTAAAACGCAACAAGTTAACTTAGAAAACATCACAAATGGATCAGAAATGGATGGTATACATGTATAAATATATGAGTTATCAGGTATTGGTAACTAATCAAAAGAGGTAATGAAGTGTGACCAATGTAGTCACGGCCCTAGGGTGTTATAAAAGAGAAGAGCATGGTGATCTAGGGTAAAGAGCCACAAAATTAGGCCAAATAAACACATTTGAAGGTGCTGAAATTATGTTGAAAATCTGCTCATGTATGTGTTCCTTGCTTGTTACAAAGTTCAAAAATCTCTTATGCTCTTACCTGTGCTATAATTGTGCTAAAAATATTGTATCTCATATCCCTTCTTTCATTCTACCACTACCCTGAACCTCATTACTACCCTTGTAAAGTCCTTTTGATCCTTGGTGTTGCATGGTATTACTGTGGAGAGCAGATTGGATAATGAGCTTATGGGGTTTAGAATTATTGATTTTGCTCTAAGTGTGTGCGCATATACTTATTTGAGTGGCAGAGGTTGTTCTGATTTGGCACTAATGCATATACTTAGTTTGGGGGTATTTGATCAGTGCATAATTACATATCTTTTTGTACCCTTCTAACTTATGATTTGGTTATGTTTTTGAGTTAAACTTGTGCTTTTAATAAAGTTTGTGTATGTTTCAGTGTAATAAGAATGAGACTCATTACATGCATTTTGAAGACAAGTTAGCTCAAAATAGTGTCTGCAGATCAGTCACATTCACGGATTAACCTGTACTTGCTCAAGAAGAACCAGATAATGAGCCATACATCATTGGAAAGATACGGAAGTCTAGTTTCTGTAGCATTTTACGGTTCATGATTTGGAGTCTTCTAGAGGAAGTTATCCACGATTTAGCAGCTCAAGGTCAAAATTCGGCAGCATCTGCGTTACTGGGCCAAAAATGACATTTGAAGGTCTTTCCTATTTTTCCTTGAGTTGGGCTGTATATCCTTGGAAAGATAAGACAAAGGGCTTGAAGATCCATATTTTTCCAGAATTTTTTGGAGTGAATAACAAGCCCAAAATCGGCCCACAAGCTGACTATGTCATGCATGACTATCTAGTGGGATTTGTTGGTGAAGTGCACTAGCCAAAAGAATGAGTTTCTAATTACAATGGGATTTGTTGGTGAAGTGCACTAGCCAAAAGAATGATTTGTTGGTGAAGTGCACTAGCCAAAAGAATGAGTTTCTAATTACAATGGGATTTGTTGGTGAAATGCACTAGCCAAAAGAATGAGTTTCTAATTACAAGTGCTATTGGCATAAACCATATTCAATTCAAATATTCCCCTTCCATTCTCCCTATAAATAGCACTCCAATTCTAAACACAATTCATTCAACAATCCATCAATTCACTTCATCCATTACTCATACACATTCATATATATATATATATATAGAGAGAGAGAGAGAGAGAGAGAGAGAGAGAGAGAGAGCTAGTTGCAAAAGGAGCAAAGCTTGGAGCTGTCTTGGGAATTCCTTGCTGCCATCATCTAGTTCTTTTCTTCTCTTTATCATATCCTATGTATTTCTTATTCTATATTGCTTTTCAATTATTAAATATGTGTAACTAAATTTCTTCTTAGTTAGAGGTGAATTCGAAGCCATGTACATATGTTTTATATGAATTGATCAATCCTAGTTATGGTTTCGTAAAGTATGAATGTGATTTACTTTTCTGTTTTATTCAGGACTTATTCTTGCATGTTTATTAAGGATGCATACTTAGTTTGCATGCAGGGATTTGATGCTAGGATATAAGGGAATTTCACCTAATCGTTATGAACTTATATTCACAAGTAGTAAAAGTCACTAGTTATGATTGTGTTAAGTAAATTCCTGGCAGAAGTATCATGTTTTTCATAGTTACAAATGCTTTGTCAAAGCTTATGATTTTCATAGAACTTAATGATCTTTGATATGTATCTCTATCATGCTGTTCATATAGGGAACCTGATAAGAATAATTTGATTGAGTCGCTGAGTCCAATTCAATGAACTTAGGAAAATCTGAGAGTTAATTAGTGCAGTTCACAATTAATTTGGGGCTTTCACATTCATACTTTATAGAAAGAGTAACTGGAGATCAATTTGTGTGCAAAACTTGAAAACCTCTATTAATACCCCCAGGCTTGAATTGAACATTGTCCCCAATGTGAAAGCATATAAGAAAACAGAAAATAGGGGTTAAGGGTAACCTGGCACTGCATGGTTCATCCTTCAAACATAGCATTTCTGAAAATGCTATCGATGGCTGAGCTCACCCATGACTCTTCTTCTGACTCACTTTCCGAAGGGTCTGAAACAGACGAATCATATATGGCTCCATCTATCATCAACTCATCCATCTGCTCCACGAAGTCTCGGAGTCTTGGGGTCATATACCCTAACTGGAAGTCAAACTCTTTAAGCACACTTAAGTAAATATCAAACTCAACTCGGATGTTACCTGTACAATACATATCACTGCTCAACACAACAGTTCTTGCCACAAACCTCCTATTTAGCAGATATACCCTCCAAACATATAGACAATGTGCCAGCGCCGCAAGTTGCATCTCTTCTAATCCACAATCCAGATCCCAATTTGGAATCATGTCTTTGATTTCCCCTATCACCCTACCTCTATGAAACAGAAAGGCATCTATGGTAACTTCTGAGGGATCCATGGCAAATACAACCACGAGCACCTCAATCACCTCAAACACCCGTTGCATAATGGTGTCCTCTCCCTTAGGATCTTCTGGTGGGATAGCTGGCAGTGAGCTCAACAAAACCATTGGGCTAGGCACCTTCACCATGCTCAATTCGGACTCCTCCTCCTTGAGCTTTCTACCGACGGCCTCCTTGAGTTTCTCCATTGACAAGATCTACAATAAACAACAATTTGGAGAAGGTTTGGTTCGGGAGGAAGAGGAAGCTGAGATGTTGAGGGGTTAACGGGCGGCTATATCAAATGAAAGATAGAGAGTTAATTTTAGGGTTAATGTGGGTAGTGTTTCAGTGTTTGGCAGTCCACAATAACTTAAAATTCAGCCACTAATAAACATTTACAAAAATTAAAATTAAAATATATATAAAAAAACACTAATATAAAAAAAATATAAAAAAATAAAAAAATAAAAAATAAAATAATTTCAAATAATAAGAAAAAGAAAGAAAAGGTTTTTTTTTTTAATTTAATTTAATTTTTTTAATTTTTTAATTTTTTAAATTATTATTATATATATATATTTTTTTTTTGAATAAAACACACGAATATACAAGTGACTCATGGATTACCAATTAAGAACCTCAGAAAACACAGCCAGGGGATCCGGGAAGTTTGGAGAGGTCACAATGGTCCCGCTTAAAACCCAAACTTCTTAGACACCGAAGGTGTCGCCTATAGAACTCCTAGACACTGTATTAACAGAGATGCTCATTGGAGTTACCATAAGTCAACTCATATGAAAAATCTTTTTTTTTTTTTTAATTTTGTATAAAAAGAAACATAAACTTAAAATAATAAGAAAATAAATTAAGAGAAAGGATTAGAATGTTCCCCCTTGAAGCAATTAGGTCGAGCGTAGATGTATTTGGAGGTCATGACTTCTCCTACTACTCCACACTTCTCATCATGATTGGAGTTGCATCATCTCTCCTTTTTTATTTAGCTATCTAAATTGCTCAAACAAACACAAACAAAAACTTGAAAGAGAATTAAAAGGATTAGGACATAAAAACTAAAATGAAAAGAAAAAAAAACAAACACACATCTAATTCCACGCTTCAAAGTATATTTTTTTTTTTTGGTGTTGTGTAAGCCGAGACTTAAACCCAGTTCTCTTGCTTGTTAGGCAATTGTCCTGTTCCGTTGGCGCAACAAGTGTATGAAACAGTTTAGGTGTAGAGTTAAGTGTATGAACACGGCAAGGGATGTTGCGTCGATTTAGCTGCACCCAAATGGATTAAGCTGCATCCTCAACTTGTGATACTCGCAAGTGCACGAACCGTTGGTAGTTTAGATATGTAAGTGCGAGGTCGATTCCATAGGGATTGGTGATTGAATGGTCCTACACAAAATAGAAAACAAAACAAAAGAACAAAAGAAGAAGAAAGAAGTAACTAAGACAAGATTGTGAGGTTTTAGAATCCACCCTAATTGTTCTAATCATGTTATGGCAGCAAGTAAACAAGTTGATTCACTCATGACGATGCTCACAAATAAGTCCATGATGTTTGGATCAAACTACATTGAACATCACAAAGACCCCATGCTGTCTAGATTAGGAGTCTTAGAAACTAAATCACATGAATCATTTCTATGTAGTTCAAAATGGTTCATGAGTTGCTAATGAAAGGAATGAAGATGATGGCCCCCAAACGTTCCCAACAAGAGCATAATGCATAAAACCTTAGGTGATCAATCAAAGGATGCAAAAACAGCTCCATTAAAACAGTGAAGAAGAATTCATGAATGAAGTCAAACTTTATAAACTCAAACCATGATACAAGACTAGCAAGATGTTTATTAAAACTAATAACAGAAAAATAAAGTAAACAAAGGAAATACAAGAAGAAATAAAAGACAAAGGGAGGAGAAGAAGATAAGGACAGCATGCTAGAGATGGAAAAGAAATGTAAATGATGGAATGATTATTTTCTCCCCCCCTTAGCTCTTTGATGACTCTCTATTTATAGGCACAAGGGTTAGATGAATCAGATTATACAATTAAGTTCACCAACCACACCTATTTCACCTAAAACACACTTGCATTTGAAAACAATTCTTTTTTCTCTTTTGGCTTAGTGTTGCAGCTCCCACTTCATCTTGTTTAATTCCCTTTGGCTGCTGCAAAACTCCACTCAAATCTAATAAATGCATCTGCTTCACCTAACTTCCCCACAATCAATAACACCTCATCCTTATGTCATGATGACCAAGCATACTTTGCTCATGCTTAGGTCAGCATGACCAGCAACTTCAAGGGCTTACGAATTGGGCTTCCCTTAAGCAAATTATGACTTTGAGCCCTTAAACTTGAAGTTCAGAATGTCTTCTTTTCAGCCATATGTCATTGGGGCCGATCCAAGGTCGGAGGAAGACGCTAAGGCCGAAACAACTTGCTAACTCATTTTCCGCGCTGACAAAATCCATCCTGAGCATGGTTCTGTGTTTGCTAGGTGACGGACTCCAGATGTATCCAATGGGGCTGAATTTTGGATATGTTATAAAAGACACCCATTGGAACAACTTTCATGAAGGAGTCGGCCTCATCCAATCTGTGTAGGTTAACAAATCTTGCAATTTGACCTACGAAACTGGACTGGCAAGGGGCTGTAGCCAAAATGGGTTTATCTTTAAGCTCTTCTTCCATTCATCCAAATTAGGCCTTAACATGCTTGAATTCCATGAATTATTCTCTTTTGATCTTTTGGCCTACAAAACACACAAAGAGAGACAAATAACTAACATTTCTAAGAAACTAAGCAAAATGAGTAAGTAAATTGGGCATGTAAATGTATGAAATTATGAGCTTAACAAGGGAACCATTTTTTTTTTTTTTTTTTTTTTTTTTTTTTTTTTTTGACTTGATCTACTTCTTCTTTAACTTTATTGCACATATTCACAACAATTTACATTTAGGCATGGAGCAGCACCTTCCTTTCTCAAACTTTATCTTGGCATACTGCTTGCTAAACCCAAGTGCAGGTGTCGCGCAATAGTAAATCTCGTAAGTCGAGTATCGTATCCACAGAGAGCGGTGTTAAAGTGCACAAAATATGTAAGATAACTGCAACAAAAAGAATGTGATTAAAAGATTAGAAGAAAGTTCAATGATAATAAAACACTAAGACGTCGGGGTTCCACCTTCAAAATACATATGTAATCCCATTAGTTTGATTCTCACTATGATTGTTCACAATTAAAATCCAATTTAATTTCGTTTAGAGAGAATTTCAAGTATAACCTGTACCTACAGCAACAACCTATCAAGAAATAATTTCAATGAAATCAAAGCAATCTACTAATTTTTCTCAAATCTCAAAAGCATGGATGTTTTTACTAAACTATAGGAAAAACATGACTGAACCTAGGAATAAGATTATCAAGCACCCATCAATTGATCAAAGAGAAAAACTAAAATTAAATTGAACAAATCCATAAATAAGAATTTAACATTAAAGCTCCATTGGAATCAAACTAACAAAACCACATAGTATCTCGAAGGCTTTCCCCCTAGCCTTAGCTAGGGAGCTAGTTCTCCATAACAAAGAACAATAACTCTAGAAAAACAAAGTGTTTTGGGCCAAAAAGCAGAATCCTCGAGACACAGCAAGTAGCTCCCTTTTATATCAGTGAAACCCTAACCGCCTAGGATTTATTTTCCTCCTAGAATTTAACTTCCCCACAGTCCTATGCATGCACGTCAGCTTCCTCTTTTGATAAGTCATGGTTTCCTACTCCAGCACGTGATGAGTCTCAAACCAATTAACTTAGTTCTCTCTTACTTCATCTCTTTTGCACTCCAGTAATCTGCCCACACAATTCCAATATTATTTGCCTACATAAAATGGGCCAAAGTCAATGCAAAATAATATTAAACTTTATTTGACCAATTAAAAAAATAGTAGACCAAAATAAATAAATTAGTAAATAAATAAGCTATAAGGGTATATTTTAGGGACATAAATGATGCACTTCACAGCTATTGTCACATACCTTGGTATATTTCTAAGCTATAGGGTATGGCTATAATAGGTTTAAATATCTCAAATTGAGATACAAAGTTAGGGAAATTATAAGGGTGATAGAAGAAAATGGCTTGAAGTGTTTGGCTGCAACAGAGCTGATGGAACACACAAATGGGTAGGGTGAAAAGAAAGCACAAAGAATGGTTATACACACATAGCCTAGCATCACTTCAATGAGTTCATTCATGAGTGAAAGCATGCACCTGATATCTGCAAAGAGAATCATCCTTCGTATTCAATCAAAATAGAACAATGAGATCATTTAGAGTGAATTGAAGAAAATAAGTAGAGATGAGGAATAGAAACACTTTAAACCCTCTCAAGAAGGCAATTAGGCTCGAAATAGCTCACTAGGGTAGTCTCCACTATTCTCCTTCAAGAATCTGAGCATGGTACTTTAGCCACCAGAATTCTAAGAGCAAAAGCTTTGTGAAGTTTAAAATGTTTTATATGAAAATCTCAATGGCAGCTCCATAGCATTGGTTGTATGAAAAAATAAAAAATTAGTGACAATTGAACGAAAATTGGAAACACAAATGAACAAAAATTGAAAACACAAATCAAATAAACAAAAATTTAAAATTGAAAACACAAATTAACAAAAAAAAAAAGAAAAAAAAAATGAAATACAAGTGAACAAAACTTGAAAACCTCTATTAATACCCCCAGACCTGAATTGGACATTGTCCCCAATGTGAAAGCATATAAGAAAACAGAAAACAGGGGTTAAGGGTAACCTGGCACTGCATGGTTCATCCTTCAAACATAGCATTTCTGAAAATGCTATCGATGGCTGAGCTCACCCATGACTCTTCTTCTGACTCACTTTCCGAAGGGTCTGAAACAGACGAATCATATATGGCTCCATCTATCATCAACTCATCCATCTGCTCCACGAAGTCTCGGAGCCTTGTGGTCATATAACCTAACTGGAAGTCAAACTCGTTAAGCACACTTAAGTAAATATCAAACTCAACTCGGATGTTACCTGTACAGTACATATGACTGTTCAACACAACAGTTCTTGCCACAAACCTCCTATTTAGCAGATATACCCTCCAAACATCTAGACAATGTGCCAGCGCCGCAAGTTGCATCTCTTCTAATCCACAATCCAGATCCCAATTTGGAATCATGTCTTTGATTTCCCCTATCACCCTACCTCTATGAAACAGAAAGGCATCTATGGTAACTTCTGAGGGATCCATGGCAAATACAACCACGAGCACCTCAATCACCTCAAACACCCGTTGCATAATGGTGTCCTCTCCCTTAGGATCTTCTGGTGGGATAGCTGGCAGTGAGCTCAACAAAATCATTGGGCTAGGCACCTTCACCATGCTCAATTCGGACTCCTCCTCCTTGAGCTTTCCACCGACGGCCTCCTTGAGTTTCTCCATTGACAAGATCTACAATAAACAACAATTTGGAGAAGGTTTGGTTCGGGAGGAAGAGGAAGCTGAGATGTTCAGGGGTTAGCGGGCGGCTAGATCAAATGAAAGATAGAGAGTTAATTTTAGGGTTAATGTGGGTAGTGTTTCAGTGTTTGGCAGTCCACAATAACTTAAAATTCAGCCACTAATAAACATTTACAAAAATTAAAATTTAAATATATATAAAAAATAAATTAATTTCAAATAATAAGAAAAAGAAAGAAAAGGTTTTTTTTAATTTTTTTTTAATTTTTTTAATTTTTTAATTTTTTAAATTATTATTATATATATATATTTTTTGAATAAAACACACGAATATACAAGTGACTCATGGATTACCAATTAAGAACCTCAGAAAACACAGCCAGGGGATCCGGGAAGTTTGGAGAGGTCACAATGGTCCCGCTTAAAACCCAAACTTCTTAGACACCGAAGGTGTCACCTATAGAACTCCTAGACACTGTATTAACAGATATGCTCATTGGAGTTACCATAAGTCAACTCATATGAAAAATCTTTTTTTTTTTTTTAATTTTGTATAAAAAGAAACATAAACTTAAAATAATAAGAAAATAAATTAAGAGAAAGGATTAGAATGCTCCCCCTTGAAGCAATTAGGTCGAGCGTAGATGTATTTGGAGGTCATGACTTCTCCTACTACTCCACACTTCTCATCATGATTGGAGTTGCATCATCTCTCCTTTTTTATTTAGCTATCTAAATTGCTCAAACAAACACAAACAAAAACTTGAAAGAGAATTAAAAGGACTAGGACATAAAAACTAAAATGAAAAGAAAAAAAAACAAACACACATCTAATTCCATGCTTCAAAGTTTTTTTTTTTTTTTTGGTGTTGTGTAAGCCGGGACTTAAACCCAGTTCTCTTGCTGGTTAGGCAATTGTCCTGTTCCGTTGGACTACAAACACAACTTGTCAATTAACATCATTAATTTTAAAACATGAAAGTGCCTAGGAAGACATGAAAATGAGAGGAGAAAAAAAAGAGTAAAACAAGTAGGGAAAAGAAATATAACCAAACTATGTTGCCAATCCCCGGCAACGGCGCCAAAAACTTGTTGCGTCGATTCAGCTACACCAAAATAGATTCAGCTGCATCCTCAACTTGTGATACTCGCAAGTGCACGAGCCGTTGGTAGTTTAGCATATGTAAGTGTGAGGTCGATCCCACGAGGATTGATGATAGATTGATTTAATTCAATTCCCTGTACAAAACAGAAATGAAAAAAAGAAAGAAAATAAATCAAACAAGAAAGAAGGAAAAGAAATTAACTCAAGCGAATAAGTTTCCAAGTTCAATTTAGATTAACGGATTGATTCTAGCTAAAGTATGATTAAGCCATGGTGTCTGGTCCTAACCTTGTGTTCCTAATTCCCTAATTTGATCATATGTTGTCTAACCTAAATTAAGCATTAGGAACCCATTAAGCATAGAAGAACATTTTAAACAACCAAGCATGTATCTAATCCCTGTTGTCGAATGTCCATACATACTCTTCCTATTCATAGTTCAATTCGAATTAAAGCATGGTGTCTACTCTTAATTCAAACCAAGATAGCTAACATGCAAGCCTTAATGGTGATCAATCATTCAAACTAGCATATTAACTTATAAGCATAATGAATAAGAACAAAAACCATAATTGAAACTTGGAAACTACTCAAACTTGAATACTTAAAGAAAAGAATTTACATAGCAATGGAAAATTAAGAAGAACTTAGAAAAACTCAAAGAAACATTTAGCAAAAGAATTTTATTACAACAATTGAGAACTAGAAAGGAAAACTAAGAGAATTTGAGGGAGAGAAGGGAGGGGAGCTCTAGAGAAGTGTTTGAAAGCTCCCCCCCTTGGGGTGTGTTTACAAGCTTGGGAAACCTCACTATTTATAGGCCTAAGGAAGTTGAAAATCTAAATTAAATATTGCTTTCCACTCACTTCATCAACTTCACCTAACACACCATTACATTTGAAAACAATTTTTCTTTCTTTAAACTTAGTGTTGCAACTCCCACTTCAATTATAAGACTTGAATATGCTTCACATAACCTTCCCACAAGATAGTGCACTTCACCAACAATTCCCACTAGATAGTGCATTTCATCATGCATATGTCATGCATGACAATGCATTGTACTCTTCTTTTGGGTTCGTTTTGGGCTTGTTAATACATTCATAAAATTCTGGAAAAATATGGATCTTCAAGTCCTTTGTCTTATCTTTCCAAGCATATGCAGCCCAACTCAAGGAAAAATCGGAAAGACCTTCAAATGTCATTTATGGCCCAGTAACGCAGATGCTGCCGAATTTTGACCTTGATCTACTAAATCATGAATAACTTCCTCTAGAAGACTCCGAATCATGAACCGTAAAATGCTACGGAAACTAGACTTCCGTATCTTTCCAATGATGTATAGCTCATTATCTGGTTCTTCTTGAGCAAGTACAGGTTAATCCGTGAATGTGACTGATCTGCAGACACTGTTTTGAGCTAACTTGTCTTCAAAATGCATGTAATGAGTCTCATCCTTATTACACTGAAACATACACAAACTTTATTAAAAGCACAAGTTTAACTCAAAAACATAACCAAATCATAAGTTAGAAGGGTACAAAAAGATATGTAATTATGCACTGATCAAATACCCCTAAACTAAGATTTTGCTAGTCCTCGAGCAAAACAAAATAAAATTACAACTTAGGAAACAGGAAATAAGCAACTAGCCTTCCAAACAATATCCTCAAAGAATCACCAACGTATATGGTTCCAAAGAAACACAACAATCACAATCTAAGTTCCACACATGATTCACGAGAAAGCAAAGCTCACAATGACACCCTTAAGTGTAGTGTGTGAATGCCAAATCAGAACAACCTCTGCCACTCAAATAAGTATATGCGCACACACTTAGAGCAAAATCAATAATTCTGAACACCATAAGCTCATTATCCAATCTGCTCTCCACAGTAATACCATGCAACACCAAGGATCAAAAGGACTTTACAAGGGTAGTAATGAGGTTCAGTGTAGTGGTAGAATGAAAGAAGGGATATGAGATACAATATTTTTAGCACAATTAAAGCACAGGTAAGAGCATAAGAGATTTTTGAACTTTGTAACAAGCAAGGAACACATACATGAGCAGATTTTCAACATAATTTCAGCACCTTCAAATGTGTTTATTTGGCCTAATTTTGTGGCTCTTTACCCTGGATCACCATGCTCTTCTCTTTTATAACACCCTAGGGCCGTGACTACATTGGTCACACTTCATTACCTCTTTTGATTAGTTACCAATACCCCCAAACTTATTTCTTTTCAACACTTGGGTAATGGCACTAATGATTCACTTTTGCTCCAAAAACCTTGCATTCTTTATAACTCTCTTTTGAAGATAACTTTAATTGCTCATGGATTAAGTAAGAATAAGAAAACAGAGGTTCATTATGGTAGGAATGGTTTACACAAAAAAAAAAGGCTTAATGCAGGCTCAAATGGGTTGACTAGGGATGAATAAATGTAGAGGGATGGTTAGAAAAGCTCAAACGGTTTAAACATGGGCCTAAATCACTTCCTAAGCATTGTATGGCAACAAAATGTCTCAAGAGATATTCAAATAAGTTCTAGAGTACAAAACCAAGATTATGAGATAAGTAGAATTGCATAACGTTTCTAAGTAACAAAAAAAATGGACTAACTTGGCAAAGTGCTCAATAAGTGCAAGGGTGGCATGCAAGACAGAGTTAACTCAGAACCACACAAAGTCCTTAAAAAAATTTGACGTGAGAAATAACTAACGCACAAATTAAACCCTATAAATCATGCAATCGTAGTACGAGTAAGTAGGGATCGTTCTATTCCGGGGATTAGGAGGGATGCTAATCAACACAAATTAAATTTATTAAACTAGAACTAAGTTAAGGGAACAATGATTGGGGGGAGTTGGATGATTTAGACCAAAGTAAAATTGACAGCAGCAAATAACTAAGATGTGAATGAAATATGGATTAAGGGATAGCTAGAGGATTCTTCTCCACACATGGAACATATGCATACAAATCGATCTCCAGTAACTCTTTCAATAAAGTATGAATGACAAAGCCCCAAATTAATTGTGAACTGCACTAATTAACTCTCAGATTTTCCTAAGTTCATTGAATTGGACTCAGCGACTCAATCAAATTATTCTTATCAAGTTCCCTATATGAACAGCATGATAGAGATACATATCAAAGATCATTAAGTTCTATGAAAATCATAAGCTTTGACAAAACATTTGTAACTATGAAAAGCATGATACTCCTGCCAGGAATTTACTTAACACAATCATGACTAGTGATTTTTACTACTTGTGAATATAAGTTTATAACGATTAGGTGAAATTCCCTCATATTCTAGCATCAAATCCCTGCATGCAAACTAAGTATGCATCCTTAATAAACATGCAAGAATAAGTCCTGAATAAAACAGAAAAGTAAATCACATTCATACTTTACGAAATCATAACTGGAAGTGATCAATTCATATAAAACATATGTTCATGGCTTCGAATTCACCTCTAACTAAGAAGAAATTTAGTTACTCATATTTAATAATTGAAAAACAATATAGAATGGAAATACATAAGATAGGATAAAGAGAAGAAAAGAACTAGATGATGGCAGCAAGGAATTCCCAAGACAGCTCCAAGCTTTGCTCCTTTTGCAACTAGCTCTCTCTCTCTCTCTCTCTCTCTCTCTCTCTCTCTCTCTATATGAATGTGTATGAGTAATGGATGAAGTGAATTGATGGATTGTTCCATGAATTGTGTTTAGAATTGGAGTGCTATTTATAAGGAGAATGGAAGGGGAATATTTGAATTGAATATGGTTTATGCCAATAGCACTTGTAATTAGAAACTCATTCTTTTGGCTAGTGCATTTCACCAACAAATCCCATTATAATTAGAAACTCATTCTTTTGGCTAGTGCACTTCACCAACAAATCCCATTGTAATTAGAAACTCATTCTTTTGGCTAGTGCACTTCACCAACAAATCCCACTAGATAGTCATGCATGACATAGTCAGCTTGTGGGCCGATTTTGGGCTTGTTATTCACTCCAGAAAATTCTGGAAAAATATGGATCTTCAAGACCTGTGTCTTATCTTTCCAAGCATATGCAGCCCAACTCAAGGAAAAATAGGAAAGACCTTCAAATGTCATTTTTGGCCCAGTAACGCAGATGCTGCCGAATTTTGACCTTGAGCTGCTAAATCGTGGATAACTTCCTCTAGAAGACTCCAAATCATGAACCGTAAAATGCTACGGAAACTAGACTTCCGTATCTTTCCAATGATGTATGGGTCATTATCTGGTTCTTCTTGAGCAAGTACAGGTTAATCCGTGAATGTGACTGATCTGCAGACACTGTTTTGAGCTAACTTGTTTTCAAAATGCATGTAATGAGTCTCATCCTTATTAAACTGAAACATACACAAACTTTATTAAAAGCACAAGTTTAACTCAAAAACATAACCAAATCATAAGTTAGAAGGGTACAAAAAGATATGTAATTATGCACTGATCAAATACCCCCAAACTTAGATTTTGCTAGTCCTCGAGCAAAACAAAATAAAATTACAACTTAGGAAACAGGAAATAAGCAATTAGCCTTCCAAACAATATCCTCAAAGAATCACCAACGTATATGGTTCGAAAGAAACACAACAATCACAATCTAAGTTCCACACATGATTCACGAGAAAGCAAAGCTCACAATGACACCCTTAAGTGTAGTGTGTGAATGCCAAATCAGAACAACCTCTGCCACTCAAATAAGTATATGCGCACACACTTAGAGCAAAATCAATAATTCTGAACCCCATAAGCTCATTATCCAATCTACTCTCCACAGTAATACCATGCAACACCAAGTATCAAAAGGACTTTACAAGGGTAGTAATGAGGTTCAGGGTAGTGGTAGAATGAAAGAAGGGATATGAGATACAATATTTTTAGCACAATTAAAGCACAGGTAAGTGTTGTTAGAAATGTTAACTCGCAATTGTACGGGCCAATTAGTAGTATAGCAAGACAAGTACGAGGTTGTACCCATGAGGACTGAGAAGCTAATATTAGTTATGTACTTAGATTACCAAATTCAAGAAAGTAGGAGGTTAAGTCTAAAACAGAATTTAAAGCAAGAGTGATTGTAATTGTTGACCAAACAAAGCAAAACGAAATTGTAAACAAAAGCAAAGTGAGCAAATGTAACAAAGAATGTTTTGTGGGCTAGAAAACAGATTGGGAGACTAGGGCATTCGATTCACCATAACAATTCAATTCTGGGTTATAAGGCGTCAAGTGACAAATCTAATTCGGATTCAAAGATTGATTCTAGCTAAAGTATGATTAGGCCATGGTGTCTGGTCCTAACCTTGTGTTCCTAATTCCCTAACTTGATCATTTGTTGTCTAACCTAAATTAAGCATTAGGAACCCATTAAGCATAGAAGAACAATTTAAACAACCAAGCATGTATCTAATCCCTGTTGTCGAATGTCCATACATACTCTTCTTGTTCATAGTTCAATTCAAATCAAAGCATGGTGTCTACTCTTGATTCAAACCAATATAGTTAATATACAAGTTCTAATGGTGATTATTCATCCAAACAAGCATAATAACTAATAAGCATAATGAATAAGAACATGAATCATGAATCAAACTTGAAACTCAAATCCTCAACTTATAAACCCAGAATATTCATGTTAGGTTACATCGAAGCCCTAGTTATGAATTTAGCTACTCATAATGGAAATGAAACTTAAACAGAAATGAGAAAACATAATGAATGCAATAAGAGTGGAAAAACCCATTTATGAAGTTGCTTGTGGTGTCCAAGGCTTCTCCAAGTGTTCCTCCACGTCTAATGCTGCTCCAAGAGCTTCCTCACATCTAGAGTATGGCAGCTAAAGAAGTGATTTGGGATGAGTTTGGGTGAGTGATGATGGCAGAGAAAGATGAAATTCGTAGAGAATTGGAAGGGAGGCTTGCTGGAGCTGTTTTGGTGATTTTGGACAGAATGGAGTGTTTGGGGAAGGATGGAAGTGTTAGAGGATGGCTGAATGGATTGTGTTCTGGTTGAATGAGTGTGAAGCTCTCTATTTATAGAGTGTGAAGCTCCCCTTTGGCTGATCAAGCAGTTCACAATTATATATCATTTTGTACCCTTATAGTTTATGTTTTGCTTACGTTCTTAAAGAAAAACTTGTGCTTTTAATCTATTTTGGTTTGTTATTCAGTTCATTGGGCCTTAGGTTACAATGGTGGCTTTGGATAGGAAAATATGCAAAGTGGTGCAAAAACGTGCAGACTGAGTTAGCAATTTACTTCGGCCTTAACTTCTTTGTCTGAACTTGGATTGGCCCAAATAATATGTGGTTGGAAAGATGAGAATCTGAACTTCAAGATGGACTACTCAACTGCAGCAATTGATTAAGTTGAGCCCAATTCGTGAGCCCATCAAAATACACATCAGCCAAAGGGGAGACAAACCACACATGCAACCACATGGGCAGCTTGTGCTCAAATCAGCCAAAGGGGAGACCACACTTGCAACCACATGGGCAGCTTGTGCTCAAATCAGCCAAAGGGGAGACAAACCACACATGCAACCACATGGGCAGCTTGTGCTTAAATCAGCCAAAGGGGAGACAAACCACACATGCAACCACATGGGCAGCTTGTGCTTGATCAGCCAAAGGGGAGCTTCACACTCTATAAATAGAGAGCTTCACACTCCATTCAGCCTAGAATTCTCTTCAGCCATCCCCTAACACTTCCATCCTTCCCCAAACACTCCATTCTTTCCAAAATCACCAAAACAGCTCCAGCAAGCCTCCCTTCCATTTCCCTACGAATTTCCTCTTTCTCTACCATCACCACTCACCCAAACTCATCCCAAATCACCTATTTAGTTGCCATACTCTAGATATGAGGAAGCTCTTGGATCAGCATTAGACTTGGAGAAGCACTTGGAGAAGCCTTGGACATCACAAGTAACTTCAGAAATGGGTTTTTCCACTCTTATTGCATTCATTATGTTTTCTCATTTCTGTTTAAGTTTCATTTCCATTATGAGTAGCTAAATTCATAACTAGGGCTTCGATGTAATCTAACATGAATATTCTGGGTTTATAAGTTGAAGTTTTGAGTTTCAAGTTTGATTCATGATTCATATTCCTATTCTTTATGCTTATCAGTTAATATACTTGTTTGGATGATTGATCACCATTAGAACTTGTTTATTAGCTACCTTTGTTTGAATCAAGAGTAGACACCATGCTTTGATTCGAATTGAACTATGAGAAAAGTATGTATGGACATTCGACAACAGGAATTATACATGCTTGGTTGTTTAAATTGTTCTTCTATGCTTAATGGGTTCCTAATGCTTAATTGAGGTTAGACAACAAATAATCAAGTTAGGGAATTAGGAACACAAGGTTAGGACCAAACACCATGGCTTAATCATACTTTAGCAAGAATCAATCTTTGAATCCGAATTAGACTTGTCACTTGACTCCTTATAACCCAGAATTGAATTGTTATGGTGAATCGAATGCCCTAGTCTCTCAATCTATTTTCCAGCCTACAAAAATACTCTTTGTTGCATTTGCTCACTTTGCTTTTGTTTGGAATTTTGTTTTGCCTCATTTGTTCAACACTTACAATCACTCTTGCTTTAAATTCTGTTTTAGACTTAACTTCCTACTTCCTTGAATTTGGTAATCTAAGCACATAACTAGTTTTAACTTCTCAGTCTTCGTGGGTACGACCTCGTACTTGTCTTGCTATACTACTAATTGGCCCGTACAATTGCGAGTTAACATTTTTAACAACAAGCACATGGCTCAAAAGAGGATCCAAATCTCCTCCAATCTGATTTGTCTCCCCTTTGGTTGATGCTCAAAAGAGGATCCAAGGCTCCTCCAATCTGATTTGTCTCCCCTTTGGCTGATGAAGCACATGGCTCAAAAGAGAATCCAAGGCTCCTCCAAGTGGAAACTGCAATCAGCCTGGTGTGTATTTTGATGGGCTCACGGATTGGGCTCAACTTAATCAATTGCTGCATTTGAGTAGTCCATCTTGAAGTTCAGATTCTCATCTTTCCAACCACATATTATTTGGGCCAATCTAAGTTCAGACAAAGAAGTTAAGGCCAAAGTGAATTGCTAACTCAGTCTGCACGTTTTTGCCTCACTTTGCATATTTTCCTATCCAAAGCCACCATTGTAACCTAAGGCCCAATGAACTGAATAACAAACCAAAATAGATTAAAAGCACAAGTTTTTCTTTAAGAACGTAAGCAAAACATAAACTATAAGGGTACAAAATGATATACAATTGTGAACTGATCAAATACCCCCAGACCTTGATTTTGCTAGTCCTCGAGCAAAAGAAAAGAAAACAAAGTAAACAAAACAAGAAGTTCACTAAACCACTTCTGTAGGTAGCACAATTGCATTGAGCATATGCAACAAGCCTTTAAACCTCTAGGTATCCCTAGCAGGAGGAGTTGTGTCTCCTGAGGGTTTAACAGAAACGATACCCACAAACGCTTTACTGACTCTACAAAACAAAAGGTTAGAAAACTAACTTTGAAAACAACTAATGAAAATGAAAGAAAACTTTAGTCATACCTCCAACACCATAGAGTTGCCAAGATAGATGATCAATAAGTGTGTACAGTGGAAGCTATAGCTCAAAGGCACACGGCTTCAAAGTAAACATACTCAAATCTTGAAGGGAGGACATGCTTCAACTCTAATTCTCACATAAAGCACTCAATCACTCAGAACCTATGGTTTTATTCTCCCAAACAAGCAAAATGAGTATATGAAATAGAAGCACAATATTTGGTTAGATCTCATGAAGGGAATCAAATACTAAGAATAGAGATACACACATACATACCAGCACCCATGAATACATCCTCAAAGATCAGCTAGGTCTTTCACAAGGTTGTAATGAAAGGCTAGGGTTAGGGGAAATGGAAGAATTGGAAGGAACACAATTAACTTAAGAACACACCAAGGTTGTATTCTTCATTGATCTGCAAGGTATCATTGATTTAGAATGGTATGGCTGCAACTTCATAGCATCATCTGGCATAGAACTTATATTTCACATTTAGATCAAATCGAAACACTTTCTCTTTTCTTATTTGCTGACTTGATCTAGTTCTTCTTTAACTTATTGCACAGATTCACACCAATTTACATTTAGGCATGTGGCAGCAACTTCCTTGCTTCAAACTTTATCTTGGCACACCTTGGTATATTTCTAAGCTAGAGGGTATGGCTATAATAGGTTAAATATCTCAGATTGAGATACAAAGTTAGGGGAATCATGAGGGTGATAGAAGAAAATGGGTTAAAGTGTTTGGCTGCAAGAGGGCTCATGGAACACACAAACGGGTAGGGTGAAAAGAAAGCACAGAGAATTGTTATACACACATAGCCTAGCATCACTTCAATGAGTTCATTCATGAGTGAGAGCATGCACCTGATATCTGCAAAGAGAATCATCCTTAGTATTCAATCAAAATGGAACAATGAGATCATTTAGAGTGAATTGAAGAAAATAAGTAGAGATGAGGAATATAAACACTTTAAACCCTCTCAAGAAAGCAATTAGGCTCGGAATAGCTCACTAGGGTAGTCTCCACTATTCTCCTTCAAGAATCTGAGCATGGTACTTTATCCACCAGAATTCTAAGAGCTACCGCTTTGTGAAGTGTAATATGTCTCATATGAAAATCGAAATGGCCGCTCCATAGCATTGATTGTATGACATTCTTAAAAAAAATAGCGACACCGAACGAAAATTGGAAACACAAATCAAATGAACAAAAATTGAAAACACAAATCAAATGAACAAAAATTGAAAACCTCCCCCCCAGACCTGAATTGAACATTGCCCCCAATGTGAAAGCATATAAGAAGACAGAAAACAGGGATTAAGGGTAACCTGGCACTGCACGGTTCATCCTTCAAACATAGCATTTCTCAAAATGCTATCGATGGCGGAGCTCACCCATGGCTCTTCTTCTAACTCACTTTCCGAAGGGTCTGAAACAGAAGAATCGTATTGGGTTCCATCTATTATCAACTCATCCATCTGCTCCACGAAGTCTCGGAGCCTTGTGGTCATGTACAGTAATTGGAAGTGAAACTCGTCAAGCATACTTAAGTAGATGCCAAACTCGTCTCGAATGTTACCTGTACAATACATGTGACTGCTCACCACAACAATTCTTGCCACAAACCTCCTATCTAGCAGATATTCCCTCCAAGTATCTAGACAACGTGCCAGCGCTGCAAGCTGCATCTCTTCCAATCCACAATTCAGATCCCAATTTGGAATCATGTCTTCAATTTCCTCTATCACCCTACCTCTTTGAAACAGAAAGGCATCTATGGTAACTGCTGAGGGATCCATGGCAAACACTACCACGAGCACCTCAATCACCTCAAACACCCGTTGTACAATGGTATCCTTACCCAAAGGATCTTCTGGTGGGATAGCTGGCAGTGAGTTCAACAAAACCATTGGGCTAGGCACCTTCACCATGCTCAATTCGGACTCCTCCTCCTTGATCCTTCCACCGACGGCCTCCTGGAGTTTCTCCATTGACGAGATCTACAATAAGCAAAAATTTGGAGAAGGTTTGGTTCGGGAGGAAGAGGAAGTTGAGATGCTCAGGGGTTAGAGGAAGCGGCTAGGTAAGCATTTACATATAAACGAAACACAGCCATGGGATATACACGGATATACACGAATAAGAAAAAGAAAGAAAAAAAAAATTTTAATTAAAAATACACGAATATACAAGTGACTCACGGATTACCAATTAAGAATCTCAGAAAACACAGCCAGGGGATCCGGGAAGTTTGGAGAGGTCACAATGGTCCTGCTTAAAACCCAAAACTTCTTAGACACCCAAGGTGTTGCCTATAGAACTCCTAGACACTGTATTAATAGAGATGCTCATTGGAGTTACCATAAGTCAACTCATATGAAAAATCTTTTTTTTTTTTTTTCATAAGCTTGCAAGACATTGAACAAAATTGTACTAAGCAAAACAAAGCTCACACAACTTAACTCTACCACAAAACCTAACAAAATTGTCAATCCCTACCCCCAAACTTAAATGAAGCATTGTCCTCAATGTGAAAGCATATAAGATGAGTGAGAACATGTAAATAATAAGGGGAAAGTTTAAGACAAAGGATTAGAGAAACTCCCTCTTGATGCGATTAGGTCAACCGCTACCAAGCATCTTATTCTTCAACACATGGGTTGCCTCCCAAGAAGCGCTAAGTTTTATGTCCTCAGCCGGACAACCAAACTTGCTATATTGAATGGGGTGGTTTGGGCTCAATCGGGATCCCATGCAATGCAAGATTATTCACTAGGCTTGTTTTCCTTTTCCGTCGCTTCCTTGCTGCTTTCCTTTTCTTTCTTCTTTTATGAATAGAATCACAAAGAATTGGAGGAGTGATTAAAGAATCTCCAAATCTGGGCAACTCCTCCTTATGTGTAGGAAGTATAGCATTGAACATGTGGGCAGCCACATGCTCCTCCTTGTCTACTCCTTGCAACAAGCATGCTTCGATTGAATGTGGAAGACCATCAAATTTGTCCTTTCCTGAATTACCAAATACTTCAATTAGAAAACACTCTTTACAACATTTGGCTTCAAGGCATCAAACACTTTAAAGGCAATAGTTTCCCCCAAAACAGTCATGGAGAGAGTGCCATCTTTCACGTTGATGATTGTGTTTGCAGTGGCCATAAATGGTCGCCCGAGGAGAATGGGATCAACACGGTCTTCATGTGGATTATCCTCCATATCCATCACTACAAAATCAGCCGGAAGAATGAGTGTATTAACTTGAACTAAAATATCTTCTACAATACCTTTTGGATATTTGATAGAATGATCAGCTAGTTTAAGGCGAATTGACGTTTTCTTCATCCCTTCTAAGCTAAGCTCCTGATAAACTGAATATGGCATTACATTGATGCTTGCTCCCAAGTCCAACATGGCTCTTCCAGCCTTCTTATCTCCGATGTTAATGGGAATGTCAAAGCTGCCAGGATCTTCTAGTTTTGGAGGGAGCTTCCTTTGCAACACAACACTCACATTTTTGTTGAGCTTTACTTCTTCACTTGGAGCAAAATTGAGCTTGTGAGTTATCAAGTGCTTGATGAACTTTCCATATGCAGGGATCTGTTTAACAACATCAAGCAAGGGCAAATTGATATTAACTTTACTCAAAATATCATAAATCTCTTTAAAAGCCTTATCTTGATTTGCTTTCTTCAAACGGCCTGGAAATGGAATCGGTGGAATATATGGAGGAGGTGGAATGTATCTATCTTCACAAAGATGTGGTGGCACAAATTTGTCATCTCTTTTATGCAATTGAAATGGATTGGGTTCCCGAGAATCAGATTTGGCCTTAGGAGTAGAGTGGGATGTTTTGGGTTGTTCTCCTTCCACAGCTGTGGTTTCCTCTTCATCTTCATTTTCTACAACCACAACATCATTTGATACATCAGAATCAACTTTGTTATCAACAATCTTACCTGATCTGAGCACATGAACGGCCTTGGCTTCATGGATTTTTGGATTAATCTCGGTTTGGCTTGGCCATTTCCCAGGCTCTCTTTGAGCTATTTCAGCAGCTATCTAGCCTAATTGGACTTCCAACTTGGAGAGGGCAGCTTGTGTAGTTTGCTGGAAATTGGATTGGTTGATTGCCATTTGCTTCACTATATCCTCCAACGATGATGATTGTTGTGGCCTATGGAGTGAAGGGGGATTCGCTTGATTCTGTGTATTCCTCCATGAAAAGTTTGGATGATTCCTCCAACCTGGATTATAACTTTGAGAATATGGATCATTTATTGGACCTTGGTTGTAAGAATTTACCAACTTAGCTTGCTCTTGCACAAATTCTGGATATGCAGCCCCAAGGGGACAAGAAATGGTAGGATGATCATGAGTTTCGCAAATGCTACACACTTCCTTTGAAGGGTTTCTTGAGCTTAATGCAAGGAGGACATCTAGTTTTTGTTCCAATTTAGAAATCTGCACACTGGAAGAATCATTAGAACCACCAACAATACGTTTACCTCTTGTATCGGTGTGTTGGGTCTCCATTGCTATCGCCTCGAAGAGTTCATATGTTTCTTCTGGCGTCTTAGTCTTATAAGAACCACCTGCAAAATTAGTGACAATATTATGACTAGAGGGGGTTAGTCCTTTATAAAACATACGCATCTGAAGCTTCAATGGAATCCCATGATGAGGACACTGATTGAGCAGCCCATTGAATCTCTCCCATGCTTCACAAAACGACTCATCATCTTGTTGTGCAAATAGAAAGATCTTGTCCCTAAGCATGTCGGTTTTTTGCGTGGAGAAGTATTTCTCCAAGAACTTCTTTTGAATGGCTCCCCAAGTCGTGAGTGAACCAGGCTTCAAGGAATTCAACCAATATTTCGCCTTATCTTTCAAAGTGTAAGGAAACACTCTCATTCGAAGTTGATCTTCCGTCACACCTGTCAAGGGAAAAGAGCTCACAGCATTAAAAATATCCTTTATATGGGTTAATGGATCTTCATTAGGTAAATCATAAAAGGAAGGCAACATATTAAGATGAGAAGATTTAAGCTCATAGTTTCGAGCTGCGGTGGGCAGCAAGATGCTTGAAGGGGATGCTGGAATTGTCGGGATATCAAGGTCTCCCATGAACTCATTGGCAGCCATCTCTTCTTCTTCTTCTTGGTCTGAACTTGATTCTAAATTAGAAGGTGAAGAACCTGGGAGGTCAGTGTGGATAGCAAGACCTTCAAATGTGGCGATGGCTTGCTCTTTTGCAGTTGCCAACTCTCTTTCTAGACGATTCTGAATTTCAGAGATCACCCGGTTTGGTTGTAAAGATGGCCCTGCGTTTAAAGGTCTCGAACGTTGGAATGAAGACCTCACTTGATCAAGGAAGGGATTTCTGGACATAAACTACCTGAAACAGAAAATCACTTGAGTTAATTAGGACTACTAAAAGAATAGGGTAACCTTGGGCACATAACCAGGGAAGAACTTTCATTCAATCCCCGGCAACGGGGCCAAAATTTGTTGTTAGAAATGTTAACTCGCAATTGTACGGGCCAATTAGTAGTATAGCAAGACAAGTACGAGGTCGTACCCACGAGGACTGAGAAGCTAATATTAGTTATGTACTTAGATTACCAAATTCAAGAAAGTAGGAGGTTAAGTCTAAAACAGAATTTAAAGCAAGAGTGATTGGAATTGTTGACCAAACAAAGCAAAACGAAATTGTAAACAAAAGCAAAGTGAGCAAATGTAACAAAGAATGTTTTGTGGGCTAGAAAACAGATTGGGAGACTAGGGCATTCGATTCACCATAACAATTCAATTCTGGGTTATAAGGCGTCAAGTGACAAATCTAATTCGGATTCAAAGATTGATTCTAGCTAAAGTATGATTAGGCCATGGTGTCTGGTCCTAACCTTGTGTTCCTAATTCCCTAACTTGATCATTTGTTGTCTAACCTAAATTAAGCATTAGGAACCCATTAAGCATAGAAGAACAATTTAAACAACCAAGCATGTATCTAATCCCTGTTGTCGAATGTCCATACATACTCTTCTTGTTCATAGTTCAATTCAAATCAAAGCATGGTGTCTACTCTTGATTCAAACCAATATAGTTAATATACAAGTTCTAATGGTGATTAATCATCCAAACAAGCATAATAACTGATAAGCATAATGAATAAGAACATGAATCATGAATCAAACTTGAAACTCAAATCCTCAACTTATAAACCCAGAATATTCATGTTAGGTTACATCGAAGCCCTAGTTATGAATTTAGCTACTCATAATGGAAATGAAACTTAAACAGAAATGAGAAAACATAATGAATGCAATAAGAGTGGAAAAACCCATTTATGAAGTTGCTTGTGGTGTCCAAGGCTTCTCCAAGTGTTCCTCCACGTCTAATGCTGCTCCAAGAGCTTCCTCACATCTAGAGTATGGCAGCTAAAGAAGTGATTTGGGATGAGTTTGGGTGAGTGATGATGGCAGAGAAAGATGAAATTCGTAGAGAATTGGAAGGGAGGCTTGCTGGAGCTGTTTTGGTGATTTTGGACAGAATGGAGTGTTTGGGGAAGGATGGAAGTGTTAGAGGATGGCTGAATGGATTGTGTTCTGGTTGAATGAGTGTGAAGCTCTCTATTTATAGAGTGTGAAGCTCCCCTTTGGCTAATCAAGCACATGGCTCAAAAGAGGATCCAAAGCTCCTCCAATCTGATTTGTCTCTCCCCTTTGGTTGATGCTCAAAAGAGGATCCAAGGCTCCTCCAATCTGATTTGTCTCCCCTTTGGCTGATGAAGCACATGGCTCAAAAAGGAATCCAAGGCTCCTCTAAGTGGAAACTGCAATCAGCCTGGTGTGTATTTTGATGGGCCCACGGATTGGGCTCAACTTAATCAATTGCTGCATTTGAGTAGTCCATCTTGAAGTTCAGATTCTCATCTTTCCAACCACATATTATTTGGGCCAATCTAAGTTCAGACAAAGAAGTTAAGGCCAAAGTGAATTGCTAACTCAGTCTGCACGTTTTTGCATCACTTTGCATATTTTCCTATCCAAAGCCACCATTGTAACCTAAGGCCCAATGAACTGAATAACAAACCAAAATAGATTAAAAGCACAAGTTTTTCTTTAAGAACGTAAGCAAAACATAAACTATAAGGGTACAAAATGATATACAATTGTGAACTGATCAGTAAGAGCATAAGAGATTTTTGAACTTTGTAACAAGCAAGGAACACATACATGAGCATATTTTCAACATAATTTCAGCACCTTCAAATGTGTTTATTTGGCCTAATTTTGTGGCTCTTTACCCTAGATCACCATGCTCTTCTCTTTTATAACACCCTAGGGCCGTGACTACATTGGTCACACTTCATTACCTCTTTTGATTAGTTACCAATACCCCCAAACTTATTTCTTTTCAACACTTGGGTAATGGCACTAATGATTCACTTTTGCTCCAAAAACCTTGCATTCTTTATAACTCTCTTTTGAAGATAACTTTAATTGCTCATAGAATAAGTAAGAATAAGAAAACAGAGGTTCATTATGGTAGGAATGGTTTACACATTCAACAATCCATCAATTCACTTCATCCATTACTCATACACATTCATAAAGAGAGAGAGAGAGAGAGAGAGAGAGAGAGAGAGAGAGAGAGAGAGAGGAGAGAGAGAGAGAGAGAGCTAGTTGCAAAAGGAGCAAAGCTTGGAGCTGTCTTAGGAATTCCTTGTTGCCATCATCTAGTTCTTTTCTTCTCTTTATCATATCCTATGTATTTCTTATTCTATATTGCTTTTCAATTATTAAATATGTGTAACTAAATTTCTTCTTAGTTAGAGGTGAATTCGAAGCCATGGACATATGTTTTATATGAATTGATCAATCCCAGTTATGGTTTCGTAAAGTATGAATGTGATTTACTTTTCTGTTTTATTCAGGACTTATTCTTGCATGTTTATTAAGGATGCATACTTAGTTTGCATGCAGGGATTTGATGCTAGGATATAAGGGAATTTCACCTAATCGTTATGAACTTATATTCACAAGTAGTAAAAGTCACTAGTCATGATTGTGTTAAGTAAATTCCTGGCAGGAGTATCATGCTTTTCATAGTTACAAATGCTTTGTCAAAGCTTATGATTTTCATAGAACTTAATGATCTTTGATATGTATCTCTATCATGCTGTTCATATAGGGAACTTGATAAGAATAATTTGATTGAGTCGCTGAGTCCAATTCAATGAACTTAGGAAAATCTGAGAGTTAATTAGTGCAGTTCACAATTAATTTGGGGCTTTGTCATTCATACTTTATTGAAAGAGTAACTGGAGATCGATTTGTATGCATATGTTCCATGTGTGGAGAAGAATCCTCTAGCTATCCCTTAATCCATATTTCATTCACATCTTAGTTATTTGCTGCTGTCAATTTTACTTTGGTCTAAATCATCCAACTCCCCCCAATCATTGTTCCCTTAACTTAGTTCTAGTTTAATAAATTTAATTTGTGTTGATTAGCATCCCTCCTAATCCCCGGAATAGAACGATCCCTACTTACTCGTACTACGATTGCATGATTTATAGGGTTTAATTTGTGCGTTAGTTATTTCTCACGTCAAATTTGTGCGTTGGGATCTGGATTGTGGATTGGAAGAGATGCAGCTTGTGGCGCTGGCACGTTGTCTATATACTTGGAGGGTATATCTGCTAGATAGGAGGTTTGTGGAAAGAACTGTTGTGTTGAGCAGTCACATGTATTCTACAGGTAACATTCGAGACGAGTTTGGCATTTACTTAAGTGTGCTTGACGAGTTTCACTTCCAATTAATGTACATGACCACAAGGCTCCGAGACTTCGTGGAGCAGATGGATGAGTTGATGATAGATGGAGCCATATATGATTCTTCTGTTTCAGACCCTTCGGAAAGTGAGTCGGATTGAAAGATGAACCGTCCTAATCGCTTCAAAGGGGAGTTTTTCTAAACTCTAACATTTGGTTATGTCTTTTCCTTCTCTTCTTTCCTTGCATTTATGAGGCATTGCATGTTCTTACGTTCTAAACATTGAGGGCAATGTTTCATTTAAGTTTGGGGGGAAGGATTTGGTTATGTTGTTTTATTGTCAAATTTTAAATTTATTTTTCTATTTTTTTTTGTGTGTTTAGCGTCTAAAAACGCAGGATTTTGTGTGTTGTTTCGTTATCCTTCCAAACACCTATGATAAGACTTGGATTTAATACTAATATGGTTTATCAGAAATTGAGAGTCATTTTTTTAAGGACTTTGTGTGGTTCTGAGTTAACTCTGTCTTGCATGCCACCCTTGCACTTATTGAGCACTTTGCCAAGTTAGTCCAATTTTTTTGTTACTTAGAAACGTTATGCAATTCTACTTATCTCATGATCTTGGTTTTGTACTCTAGAACTTATTTGAATATCTCTTGAGACATTTTGTTGCCATACAATGCTTAGGAAGTGATTTAGGCCATGTTTAAACCGTTTGAGCTTTTCTAACCATCCCTCTACATTTATTCATCCCTAGTCAACCCATTTGAGCCTGCATTAAGCTTTTTTTTTTTTTTGTGTAAACCATTCCTACCATAATGAACCTCTGTTTTCTTATTCTTACTTATTCTATGAGCAATTAAAGTTATCTTCAAAAGAGAGTTATAAAGAATGCAAGGTTTTTGGAGCAAAAGTGAATCATTAGTGCCATTACCCAAGTGTTGAAAAGAAATAAGTTTGGGGGTATTGGTAACTAATCAAAAGAGGTAATGAAGTGTGACCAATGTAGTCACGGCCCTAGGGTGTTATAAAAGAGAAGAGCATGGTGATCTAGGGTAAAGAGCCACAAAATTAGGCCAAATAAACACATTTGAAGGTGCTGAAATTATGTTGAAAATCTGCTCATGTATGTGTTCCTTGCTTGTTACAAAGTTCAAAAATCTCTTATGCTCTTACCTGTGCTTTAATTGTGCTAAAAATATTGTATCTCATATCCCTTCTTTCATTCTACCACTACCCTGAACCTCATTACTACCCTTGTAAAGTCCTTTTGATCCTTGGTGTTGCATGGTATTACTGTGGAGAGCAGATTGGATAATGAGCTTATGGGGTTTAGAATTATTGATTTTGCACTAAGTGTGTGCGCATATACTTATTTGAGTGGCAGAGGTTGTTCTGATTTGGCATTCACACACTACACTTAAGGGTGTCATTGTGAGCTTCGCTTTCTCGTGAATCATGTGTGGAACTTAGATTGTGATTATTGTGTTTCTTTGGAACCATATACGTTGGTGATTCTTTGAGGATATTGTTTGGAAGGCTAGTTGCTTATTTCCTGTTTCCTAAGTTGTAATTTTATTTTGTTTTGCTCGAGGACTAGCAAAATCTTAGTTTGGGGGTATTTGATCAGTGCATAATTACATATCTTTTTGTACCCTTCTAACTTATGATTTGGTTATGTTTTTGAGTTAAACTTGTGCTTTTAATAAAGTTTGTGTATGTTTCAATGTAATAAGGATGAGACTCATTACATGCATTTTGAAGACAAGTTAGCTCAAAGCAGTGTCTGCAGATCAGTCACATTCACGGATTAACCTGTACTTTCTCAAGAAGAACCAGATAATGAACCATACATCATTGGAAAGATACGGAAGTCTAGTTTCCGTTGCATTTTACGGTTCATGATTTGGAGTCTTCTAGAGGAAGTTATCCACGATTTAGCAGCTCAAGGTCAAAATTCGGCAGCATCTGGGTTACTGGGCCAAAAATGACATTTGAAGGTCTTTCCTATTTTTCCTTGAGTTGGGTTGCATATGTTTGGAAAGATAAGACAAAGGGCTTGAAGATCCATATTTTTCCAGAATTGTTTGGAGTGAATAACAAGCCCAAAATCGGCCCACAAGCTGACTATGTCATGCATGACTATCTAGTGGGATTTGTTGGTGAAGTGCACTAGCCAAAAGAATGAGTTTCTAATTACAATGGGATTTGTTGGTGAAATGCACTAGCCAAAAGAATGAGTTTCTAATTACAAGTGCTATTGGCATAAACCATATTCAATTCAAATATTCCCCTTCCATTCTCCCTATAAATAGCACTCCAATTCTAAACACAATTCATTCAACAATCCATCAATTCACTTCATCCATTACTCATACACATTCATATGTATCTCTATCATGCTGTTCATATAGGGAACTTGATAAGAATAATTTGATTGAGTTGCTGAGTCCAATTCAATGAACTTAGGAAAATCTGAGAGTTAATTAGTGCAGTTCACAATTAATTTGGGGCTTTGACATTCATACTTTATTGAAAGAGTAACTGGAGATCAATTTGTATGCATATGTTCCATGTGTGGAGAAGAATCCTCTAGCTATCCCTTAATCCATATTTCATTCACAACTTAGTTATTTGCTGCTGTCAATTTTACTTTTGTCTAAATCATCAAAATCCACCCCAATCATTGTTCCCTCAACTTAATTTCCAGTTTAATGAATTTAATTTGTGTTAAGTTTAATTTGTGTTGATTAGCATCCCTCCCAATCCCCGGAATAGGACGATCCCCACTTACTCGTACTACGATTGCATGATTTATAGGGTTTAATTTGTGCGTTAGTTATTTCTCACGCCAAATTTTGGCGCCGTTGCCGGGGATTAGCAAAATTGCTAATCTTCCGTGCGTTTTCGTTGTTCTTGTGTTTCTGATTTTGTTTTGTTTTGTTTTCTTTGTTTTAGGTACAAGTGTATGACTCGAAGTTCACACCGTGTTCATGCGCACATATTGGACTTTGACGACAATCTCGAACGAACTTTGAGAAGGAAGAGGAAACAGCCAGAACTCAGTCCCTCTAGTTCTGGTTCCGAACCCGAATCTGAAGCAGAAACGGACTTGGAAGAGGAACAAGACATGGCTGTAGACAATAGATCAATCAAGGAACCTTTTTTTTTTTTTTACGTAGGCTTGCAAGACATTGAACAAAATTATATTAAGCAAAACAAAGCTCACACAACTTAACTCTATCACAAAACCTAACAAAATTGTCAATCCCTACCCCAAAACTTAAATGGAGCATTGTCCTCAATGTGAAAGTATATAAGATGAGTGAGAACATGTAAATAATAAGGGGAAAGTTTAAGACAAAGGATTAGAGAAACTCCCTCTTGATGCGATTAGGTCGACCGCTACCAAGCACCTTATTCTTCAACACATGGGTTGCCTCCCAAGAAGCGCTAAGTTTTATGTCTTCAGCTCGACGATACCTCCCTTTAAGCTTCACTAGGGCCAACGGCATGGAGGGGTACATCCTCCACTACATGCTCTTCAAAACACTCATAGTATGGCTTCAAGCGGTGTCCATTCACTTTGAATTCTTGTCTTGTCTTTAAACTTTGAATTTGGACTGCACCATAGGGAAAAACATTAGTAACAACAAAGGACCAATCCATTTAGAACGCAACTTACCGGGAAATAAACGAAGCCGAGAGTTGAAAAGTAACACTTTCTGCCCCACAGAAAACGTTTTACTACGAATCATCTTATCATGGGCAGCCTTTGTTTTCTCCTTATAAATATGAGCATTTTCATAAGCTTCAGTCCGAATTTCCTCAAGCTCATTCAATTGCAATTTCCTATGAAGTCCAGCTGCATCAATGTTCATGTTGAAAGTCTTTACTGCCCAATGTGCACGATGCTCCAACTCAACTGGAAGATGGCATGGTTTCCCATAAATGAGCCGAAAAGGAGACATTCCAATTGGTGTTTTGTAGGCAGTACGATATGCCCACAATGCATCATTCAAACGCAAGCTCCAATCCTTTCGAGTTGGTCCAACTGTCTTTTCCAAGATCTGCTTGATTTCCCGATTGGAAACTTCGGCTTGTCCACTTGTTTGGGGATGATAAGGTGTTGAAACCTTATGTGTGACATTATACTTCTTAAGCAGTGCCTCTATGGTCCGATTACAAATGTGAGAGCCCCCATCACTTATAAGTACTCGTGGCATTCCAAATCTTGCAAATATGTTAGTTTTAACAAAATCTGCAACCACTTTGGAATCATTAGTACGGGTGGCTTTTGCTTCCACCCATTTCGAAACATAATCCACAGCAAGTAAGATATAATTAAAACCATGTGAGGAAGGAAAAGGGCCCATGAAATCAATACCCCAAACATCAAAAATCTCAACAGAAAAGATAGGAGTTTGTGGCATTTGATCTTTTGCACCTATATTGCCCATTCTTTGACAACGATCACAAGTCATACAAAAAGTTCTAGCATCCTTAAAGATAGTAGGCCAATAAAATCCACATTCTAAAACCTTAAGGGTTGTGCGTTGTGTACCAAAGTGACCCCCGCATGCATAAGTGTGACAGAAGGTTAAGATTGAATTAAACTCGGAATCATGCACACATCTACGAATAATTTGATCAGGGCTATATTTCCACAAATAAGGGTCATCCCACACATAAAATCGTGCCATTTTTTTAAGTTTATTGCATTGGTGCCTAGTTATGGTGCTTGGTACTTGTTTAGACACAATATAATTCACAATATCAGCATACCATGGCTCACTTACCTCAATGGTCAGCAATTGTTCATCTGGGAATGCCTCTGGAATAGGTAGAGGGTCTTCTTCATGTACCAAACGGCTCAAGTGGTCAGCCACTACATTTTCACATCCTCTTTTGTCCCTAATTTCCATGTCAAACTCCTGAAGAAGAAGCATCCAGCGAATAAGCCTTGGTTTGGCTTCTTTCTTTGTGAGTAAATACTTCAAAGCTGCATGGTCAGAGTAAATTATTACTTTAGTACCAAGTAAATAAGAACGAAACTTATCTAAAGCAAACACAACAGCAAGAAGTTCTTTTTCAGTGGTGGAGTAATTCAATTGAGCATCATTCAAGGTTCGGGATGCGTAGTAGATGACATGTGGCTTCTTGTCCTTCCGTTGCCCCAAAACAGCCCCTAAAGCATAATATGAAGCATCACACATAAGCTCGAACGGAAGGCTCCAATCTGGTGGAACAATGATAGGTGCCGAAGTTAACAATTCTTTGAGGTGATTAAACGCCTTCTCACATTCGTCATCAAACACAAACGGCACATCCTTTTGTAGAAGTCGACACATGGGTGTTGAAATCTTTGAGAAATCTTTGATAAAACGTCTATAGAATCCTGCATGTCCAAGAAAAGAAAGAACCTCTCTCACCGAAGTGGGAGAGGGTAAGTTGCGTATAAGACCTATTTTTGATTTATCAACTTCAATTCCCTTTTCTGAAATTATATGTCCTAAAACTATGCCTTGTTTTACCATGAAATGACATTTTTCCCAATTTAAAACAAGGTTAGTTTCAATGCAACGTTTTAATATCAACGTGAGATTAGTTAAACAGCCATCAAATGAGTCACCAAAAACACTAAAATCATCCATAAAAACCTCAATAATCTTCTCAACGAAATCAGAAAAGATACTTACCATGCATCTTTGAAAGGTGGCTGGCGCATTACATAAACCAAATGGCATTCGTCGATAAGCAAAAGTACCAAATGGACAAGTAAAAGTAGTCTTTTCTTGGTCATCTGGGGCTATAGAAATCTGATTATACCCCGAATAGCCATCAAGAAAGCAATAAAAAGAATGACCAGCTAACCTTTCAAGCATTTGATCAATGAACGGCAAAGGGAAGTGATCTTTCCTTGTGGTGGCGTTGAGCTTCCTATAGTCAATGCAAACTCTCCAGCCTGTTTGGATACGAGTCGGGACAAGTTCATTTTCTTCGTTTTTTACCACAGTGACTCCTGATTTCTTTGGTACAACTTGAACTGGTGAAACCCAACGACTATCCGAAATTGGGTAAATGACCCCACAATCGAGAAGCTTAATGATCTCCTTTTTCACAACTTCCATCATTGGAGGGTTGAGTCGGCGTTGAGCCTCTCGAGTTGGTTTAGCCCCTTCCTCTAGAAGTATGCGATGCATGCATGTTATAGGACTAATTCCCTTGATGTCGGCTAAAGTCCATCCAATCGCTGTTTTGTACTTTTGCAACACCGGAACTAGTTTTTCCTCCTCCACTGCCGTGAGTGATGAGGAGACTATGACGGGCAAAGTCTCTTTATCTCCTAAGAAGACATACTTCAAATGATTCGGTAACGGTTTAAGCTCAAGAGTGGGTGCCTGAATCACTGAAGGTAACAACTTGTTAGCAGAAATGGGAATTGGAATTGGGATTGGAGGCTTACCAACATATTTTGGTAATGACTCAAGGGTAGCCACCATCTCGCAGATTTCTTCATGATTAGGTTCGGCCCCATTGGTGATGAGTTCAATTCCTTGAACAATGGTGGTTTCAATGGCATCCCTATCCAGGGATTCGAGATATTCCTGCGCCAAAGAATCAAATGCATCAATAGAAAAACACGAGTGATCATCAATAGGGTACCTTATAGCTTCAGAAATATTGAAATCAATGATATCGCCATCAAATTCCATTGTCAATGTCCCTTTGAACACATCGATCCTGGTTCGGGCTGTTTTCATGAAAGGTCGTCCAAGTAAGATTGGCAATGGTGTAGAGTGGGCCGAATCCTCCATCTCAAGCACATAAAAATCTGCTGGAAATATCAAGTGGTTAACCTGCACCAAAACATCTTCCAAAACTCCTTTCGGATATGCATTAGAACGATCGGCTAATTGAATTATAACTCCATCATTTTTAAGCTCCCCTAAGTTCATAGATGCATAAATAGAGTATGGCATCACATTAATGGAAGCACCTAAATCTAACATGGCATGTTCAAACTTGGTGTTACCAATAACACAAGGGATTGTGAAACTACCTGGATCTTTGCATTTAGGTGGCAGTTTTCGTTGCAACACTGCAGAAACATTCTCACTTACCCTTACCACTTCTTTGTTCGAATTCTTCCTCCTTGTTGTACAAAGCTCTTTCAAGAATTTAGCATACTTTGGAACTTGCTTTATTGCGTCAAGAAGTGGGATATTTACTTGTACCTTCCTGAAAGTCTCTAAGATGTCTTTTTCATTCTCTTCTTTCTTAGACTGCATAAACCTGCGAGGGAAAGGCACATTTGGTGGGATAGGGTTAGAATGAGTTGAATTTGGAACAACCTTACCTGAGTTTGGTTGTGCAGGAGCTTTGGGGGACTGCAGCAATAGTTGTTCCTCCCTTGCCGTGGCTTTGTCCTCCTCCTTCTCTTTGAAGAGCAACTTTTCATTCTCTGTTGGGCTTTGTTTGGACATTTTGGGATTGGTTCCAATCCCTTTACCACTCCTCAAGACGATAGCTTTAGCCGTTTCAAAACCTCCTTTTGGGTTGACAATGGTTGAGCTAGGTAGTTTGCCTTCTTCTCTAAACTGTCCCATGAATTCCGCCATCTGCCCAATTTGCTTCTTCACTTCGCTCATCTCTTTGGCTTGATTTTGTAAACCCTGAGTCAAAGAAGTTAGTACTTTAAGCATTTGATCATTATCTATTGGGGAACCTGAATTTGATTGGGCAGTTTGTGGTTGAGGTTGTGGTGGTACGAATGGCCTTTGATAGAACCCCGGAGGTGGCTGTTTATATCCGCCTTGTTGTTGAGTTTGTTGAGGCTCCCTCCACTTAAAATTTGGATGATCTCTCCAACCTGGATTGTAGGTGTTTGAAAATGGGTCATACCTAGGTTGAGTTTGTCCTTGATAACCTATGGCATTGGCACTTTCCCATCCCCCATTCGCTATTAATTGAGGACATTGATCAGTGTGGTGTCCATGCATAGAGCACACGCTACAAGTGGCTGCACTTTGCACTTTGGGTCCTTCAACAACCTGCGAAATAAAAGTAGAGAGATTAGCCATTTGAGATTGAAGTTCTGAAATAGCACTTACCTCATTAACTTGACTTGGCTGTGCATGATCTCTCCCTCCAACTCCTTCATATTGTTGTGCATTCAAAGCTCGGTTTGCTATTAATATCTTTGCAGCAACTGGTGTTTTGTCAACCAGAGCACCTCCTGCTGAAGCATCAACCATTTGTCTCTCCAGTGGAAGTAGCCCTTCATAGAAATATTGAATTAAAAGCTCTTCCTTCATTTGATGTTGTGGGCAGGATGCAACTAACGTCTTAAAACGCTCATAGTACACTGGAAAGGATTCTCCCGGGCCTTGTTGAATTCCACTAATTTTCTTCCTCAAAACAATGATTCTTGAAGTTGGGAAGAATTTCTCTAAGAATGCTTTCTTCATACTTTCCCAAGAAGTAACGGTTCCAGGTGCTAGTTCATAGAGCCAATCCTTAGCCTTGTCCATAAGAGAAAATGGAAAGGCTTTCATCTTCAAAATATTTCCATCCACGTTAATGGGTGTCATACTTGAACATACTACTTCAAATTCCTTCAAATGCTTGTTTGGATCTTCCATGGACAGCCCATGGTATCTGGGAATGTGATGTAGCAAACTTGACTTCAATTCAAACACATCGGTCTTGCCTGCCGCAGCCCCGGGGTATTGAATGCAAAGAGGGACTGCATTGTCCAATTCAGAGGCTGAAAGTTCCTTGATTGATCTATTGTCTACAGCCATGTCTTGTTCCTCTTCCAAGTCCGTTTCTACTTCAGATTCGAGTTCGGAACCAGAACTAGAGGGACTGAGTTCTGGCTGTTTCCTCTTCCTTCTCAAAGTTCGTTCGAGATCGTCGTCAAAGTCCAATATGTGCGCATGAACACGGTGTGAACTTCGAGTCATACACTTGTACCTAAAACAAAGAAAACAAAATCAGAAACAAAATCAGTGCCAGGTTACCCTTAACCCCTGTTTTCTATTTTCTTATATGCTTTCACATTGGAGACAATGTCCAATTCAGGTCTGGGGGTATTAATGGAGGTTTTCAAGTTTTGTTCACTTGTATTTCATTTTTTTTTCTTTTTTTTTGTTAATTTGTGTTTTCAATTTTAAATTTTTGTTTATTTGATTTGTGTTTTCAATTTTTGTTCATTTGTGTTTCCAATTTTCGTTCAATTGTCACTAATTTTTTATTTTTTCATACAACCAATGCTATGGAGCTGCCATTGAGATTTTCATATAAAACATTTTAAACTTCACAAAGCTTTTGCTCTTAGAATTCTGGTGGCTAAAGTACCATGCTCAGATTCTTGAAGGAGAATAGTGGAGACTACCCTAGTGAGCTATTTCGAGCCTAATTGCCTTCTTGAGAGGGTTTAAAGTGTTTCTATTCCTCATCTCTACTTATTTTCTTCAATTCACTCTAAATGATCTCATTGTTCTATTTTGATTGAATACTAAGGATGATTCTCTTTGCAGATATCAGGTGCATGCTTTCACTCATGAATGAACTCATTGAAGTGATGCTAGGCTATGTGTGTATAACCATTCTTTGTGCTTTCTTTTCACCCTACCCATTTGTGTGTTCCATCAGCTCTGTTGCAGCCAAACACTTCAAGCCATTTTCTTCTATCACCCTTATAATTTCCCTAACTTTGTATCTCAATTTGAGATATTTAAACCTATTATAGCCATACCCTATAGCTTAGAAATATACCAAAGTATGCCAAGATAAAGTTTGAGCAAGGAAGGTGCTGCTCCATGCCTAAATGTAATTTGTTGTGAATATGTGCAATAAAGTTAAAGAAGAAGTAGATCAAGTCAAAAAAAAAAAAAAAAAAAAAGAGAAAGAGAAAGTGTTTCGATTTGATCTAACTGTGAAATATAAGGTCTATGCCAGATGATGCTATGAAGTTGCAGCCATACCATTCTAAATCAATGATACCTTGCAGATCAACGAAGAATGCAACCTTGGTATGTTCTTAAGTTAATCGTGTTCCTTCCAATTCTTCCATTTCCCCTAACCTTAGCCTTTCATTACAACCTTGTGAAAGACCTAGCTGATCTTTGAGGATGTATTCATGGGTGTTGGTATGTATGAGTGTATCTGTATTCTTAGTATTTGATTTTGTTGTTCTTGTTCATTATGCTTATAAGTTAATATGCTAGTTTGAATGATTGATCACCATTAAGGCTTGCATGTTAGCTATCTTGGTTTGAATTAAGAGTAGACACCATGCTTTAATTCGAATTGAACTATGAATAGGAAGAGTATGTATGGACATTCGACAACAGGGATTAGATACATACTTGGTTGTTTAAAATGAGGCAACCCAAGGTGATGAGGAGAAGATAGAACCTGCAAGAAGCTGCTTACGTCCTAATCGCTTCAAAGGGGAGTTTTTCTAAACTCTAAACCTTTGGTTATGTCTTTTCCTTATCTTCTTTCCTTGCATTTATTAGGGATTGACAATTTCTTACGTTCTAAACATTGAGGGCAATGTTTCATTTAAGTTTGGGGGGAAGGATTTAATTATGTTGTTTTACTGTAAAAAAAAAAAAAATTTAAAAAAAAAAAAAAATTCATATGAGTTGACTTCTGGTAACTCCAATAAGCACCTCTGTTAATACAGTGTCTAGGAGTTCTATAGGCGACACCTTCGGTGTCTAAGAAGTTTGGGTTTTAAGCGGGACCATTGTGACCTCTCCAAACTTCCCCGGATCCCCTGGCTGTGTTTTTGGAGGTTCTTAACTGGTAATCTTTTTATTTATTTATTTATTTATTTATTTTTACGTAGGCTTGCAAGACATTGAACAAAATTATACTAAGCAAAACAAAGCTCACACAACTTAACTCTACCACAAAACCTAACAAAATTGTCAATCCCTAATAAATGCAAGGAAAGAAGATAAGGAAAAGACATAACCAAAGGTTTAGAGTTTAGAAAAACTCCCCTTTGAAGCGATTAGGACGTAAGCAGCTCCTTGCAGGTTCTATCTTCTCCTCATCACCTTGGGTTGCCTCTCAAGAAGCGCTAAGTTTTATGTCTTCAGCCGGACGTCCAAACTTTCTATAGTGAATGGGGGGGTTTGGGCTCAATCGGCACCGCATGCAATGCAAGAGAGTTCACCAAGCTTGTCTTCCATTTCCATCGCTTCCTTGTTGCTTTCCTTTTCTTCAAATGATTCCGTAATGGTTTAAGCTCGAGAGTGGGCGCCTAAATCACCAAAGGTAACAACTTGTTAGTAGAAATGGGAATTGGAATTGGGATTGGAGGCTTACCAACATATTGTGGCAATGACTCAAGGGCAGTCACCATCTCGCAGATTTCTTCATGATTAGGTTTGGCCCCATTTTTTATGAGTTCAATTCCTTGAACAATGGTGGTTTCAAGGGCATCCCTATCTAGGGATTTGAGATTTTCCTGCGCCGAAGAATCAAATGCATCAACAAAGAAACACGAGTGATCATCCATAGGGTACCTCATAGCTTCAGAAATATTGAAATCAATGATATCGCCATCAAATTCCATTGTCAACGTCCCTTTGAACACATCGATATTGGTTCGGGCTGTTTTCATGAGAGGTCGTCCAAGTAAAATTGGCAATGGTGTAGAATGGGCTGAATCCTCCATCTCAAGCACATAAAAATCTGCTCGAAATATCAAGTGGTTAACCTGCACCAAAACATCTTCCAAAACTCCTTTCGGATATGCATTAGAACGATCAGCTAATTGAATTACAACTCCATCCTTTTTAAGCTCTCCTAAGTTCATAGATGCATAAATAAAGTATGGCATGACGTTAATGGAAGCACCTAAATCTAACGTGGCATGTTCAAACTTGGTGTTACCAATTACACAAGGGATTGTAAAACTACCTGGATCTTTGCATTTAGGTGGTAGTTTTCGTTGCAAAACTGCAGAAACATTCTCACTTACCCTTACCACTTCTTTGTTCGAATTCCTCCTCCTTGTTGTACAAAGCTCTTTCAAGAATTTAGCATACTTTGGAACTTGCTTTATTGCGTCAAGAAGTGGGATATTTACTTGTACCTTCCTGAAATTCTCTAAGATGTCTTTTTCATTCTCTTCTTTCTTAGACTGCATAAACCTGTGAGGGAAAGGCACATTTGGTGGGATAGGGTTAGAATGAGTTGAATTTGGAACAACCTTACCTAAGTTTGGTTGTGTAGGAGGTTTGGGGGATTGCGGCAAGGGTTGTTCCTCCCTTGTTGTGGCTTTATCCTCCTCATTCTCTTTGAAAAGCAACTTTTTGTTCTCTGTTGGGCTTTGTTTGGACATTTTTGGATTGGTTCCAATCTCTATACCACTCCTTAAGATGATAGCTTTAGCCGTTTCAAAACCTCCTTTTGGATTGACAGTGGTTGAGCTAGGTAGTTTGCCTTCTTCTCTAAACTATCCCATAAATTCCGCCATCTGCCCAATTTGCTTCTTCATTTCGCTCATCTCTTTGGCTTGATTCTGTAAACCCTGAGTCAAAGAAGTTAGTACTTTAAGCATTTGATCATTATCCATTGGGGAACCTGAATTTGATTGGGCAGTTTGTGGTTGAGGTTGTGGTGGTGCGAATGGCCTTTGATAGAACCCCGGAGGTGGCTGTTTATATCCGCCTTGTTGTTGAGTTTGTTGAGGCTCCCTCCACTTAAAATTTGGATGATCTCTCCAGCCTGGATTGTAGGTGTTTGAAAATGGGTCATACCTAGGTTGAGTTTGTCCTTGATAACCTATGGCATTGGCACTTTCCCATCCCCCATTCGCTATTAATTGAGGACATTGATCAGTGTGGTGTCCATGCATAGAGCACACGCTACAAGTGGCTGTACTTTGCACCTTGGGTCCTTCAACAACCTGCGAAATAAGAGTAGAGAGATTAGCCATTTGAGATTGAAGTTCTAAAATAGCACTTACCTCATTAACTTGACTTGGTTGTGCATGATCTCTCCCTCCAACTCCTTCGTATTGTTGTGCATTCATAGCTCGGTTTGCTATTAAGATCTTTGCAGCAACTGGTGTTTTGTCAACCAAAGCACCTCCTGCTGAAGCATCAAGCATTCGTCTCTCCAGTGGAAGTAGTCCTTCATAGAAATATTGAATTAAAAGCTCTTCCTTCATTTGATGTTGTGGGCAGGATGCAACTAACGTCTTAAAACGCTCATAGTACACTGGAAAGGATTCTCCCGGGCCTTGTTGAATTCCACTAATTTTCTTCCTCAAAACAATGATTCTTGAAGTTGGGAAGAATTTCTCTAAGAATGCTTTCTTCATACTTTCCCAAGAAGTAACGGTTCCAGGTGCTAGTTCATAGAGCCAATCCTTAGCCTTGTCCATAAGAGAAAATGGAAAGGCTTTCATCTTCAAAATATTTCCATCCACATTAATGGGTGTCATACTTGAACATACTACTTCAAATTCCTTCAAATGCTTGTTTGGATCTTCCATGGACAGCCCATGGTATCTGGGAATGTGATGTAGCAAACTTGACTTCAATTCAAACCCATCGGTCTTGCCTGCAGCAGCCCCGGGGTATTGAATGCAAAGAGGGACTGCATTATCCAATTCAGAGGCTGAAAGTTCCTTGATTGATCTATTGTCTACAGCCATGTCTTGTTCCTCTTCCAAGTCCGTTTCTACTTCAGATTCGGGTTCGGAACCAGAACTAGAGGGACTGAGTTCTGGCTGTTTCCTCTTCCTTCTCAAAGTTTGTTCGAGATCGTCGTCAAAGTCCAATATGTGCGCATGAACACGGTGTGAACTTCGAGTCATATACTTGTACCTAAAACAAACAAAACAAAACAAAACAAAATCAGAAACACAAGAACAGCGAAAACGCACGGAAGATTAGCAATTTTGCTAATCCCCGGCAACGGCGCCAAAATTTGGCGTGAGAAATAACTAACGCACAAATTAAACCCTATAAATCATGCAATCGTAGTACGAGTAAGTAGGGATCGTTCTATTCCGGGGATTAGGAGGGATGCTAATCAACACAAATTAAATTTATTAAACTAGAACTAAGTTAAGGGAACAATGATTGGGGGGGATTTTGATGATTTAGACAAAAGTAAAATTGACAGTAGCAAATAACTAAGTTGTGAATGAAATATGGATTAAGGGATAGCTAGAGGATTCTTCTCACACATGGAACATATGCATACAAATTGATCTCCAGTTACTCTTTCAATAAAGTATGAATGTCAAAGCCCCAAATTAATTGTGAACTGCACTAATTAACTCTCAGATTTTCCTAAGTTCATTGAATTGGACTCAGCGACTCAATCAAATTATTCTTATCAAGTTCCCTATATGAACAGTATGATAGAGATACATATCAAAGATCATTAAGTTCTATGAAAATCATAAGCTTTGACAAAACATTTGTAACTATGAAAAGCATGATACTCCTGCCAGGAATTTACTTAACACAATCATGACTAGTGATTTTTACTACTTGTGAATATAAGTTTATAACGATTAGGTGAAATTCCCTCATATTCTAGCATCAAATCCCTGCATGCAAACTAAGTATGCATCCTTAATAAACATGCAAGAATAAGTCCTGAATAAAACAGAAAAGTAAATCACATTCATACTTTACGAAACCATAACTGGAAGTGATCAATTCATATAAAACATATGTCCATGGCTTCGAATTCACCTCTAACTAAGAAGAAATTTAGTTACTCAGATTTAATAATTGAAAAACAATATAGAATGGAAATACATAAGATAGGATAAAGAGAAGAAAAGAACTAGATGATGGCAGCAAGGAATTCCCAAGACAGCTCCAACCTTTGCTCCTTTTGCAACTAGCTCTCTCTCTCTCTCTCTCTCTCTCTCTATTTGATTGTGTATGAGTAATGGATGAAGTGAAGTGATGGATTGTTGAATGATTTGTGTTTAGAATTGGAGTGCTATTTATAGGGAGAATGGAAGGGGAATATTTGAATTGAATATGGTTTATGCCAATAGCACTTGTAATTAGAAACTCATTCTTTTGGCTAGTGCATTTCACCAACAAATCCCATTATAATTAGAAACTCATTCTTTTGGCTAGTGCACTTCACCAACAAATCCCATTGTAATTAGAAACTCATTCTTTTGGCTAGTGCACTTCACCAACAAATCCCACTAGATAGTCATGCATGACATAGTCAACTTGTGGGCCGATTTTGGGCTTGTTATTCACTCCAACAAATTCTGGAAAAATATGGATCTTCAAGCCCTTTGTCTTATCTTTCCAAACATATGCAGCCCAACTCAAGGAAAAATAGGAAAGACCTTCAAATGTCATTTTTGGCCCAGTAACGCAGATGCTGCCGAATTTTGACCTTGAGCTGCTAAATCGTGGATAACTTCCTCTAGAAGACTCCAAATCATGAACCGTAAAATGCTACGGAAACTAGACTTCCGTATCTTTCCAATGATATATGGCTCATTATCTGGTTCTTCTTGAGCAAGTACAGGTTAATCCGTGAATGTGACTGATCTGCAGACACTGTTTTGAGCTAACTTGTCTTCAAAATGCATGTAATGAGTCTCATCCTTATTACACTGAAACATACACAAACTTTATTAAAAGCACAAGTTTAACTCAAAAACATAACCAAATCATAAGTTAGAAGGGTACAAAAGATATGTAATTATGCACTGATCAACTTCCGTATCTTTCCAGTGATGTATGGCACATTATCTGGTTCTTTTTGAGCAAGTACAGGTTAATCCGTAAATATGACTGATCTGCAGACACTGTTTTGAGCTAACTTGTCTTCAAAATGTAAATAATGAGTCTCAACCTTATTATACTGAAACATACACAAAATTTATTAAAAGCACAAGTTTAACTCAAAAACATACCAAATCATAAGTTAGAATGGTACGAAAAAGATATGTAATTATGCACCGATCAAATACCCCCAAACCTAGATTTTACTAGTCCTCGAGTAAAACGAAATGAAAATAAAGATAAAAACAAAACTAGACCACTTTCGTAGGTAACTCGATTGCATTGAGCACATGCAACAAGCCTTTAAACCTCTAGGCATCCCTAGTAGGAGGAGTTGTGTCTCATGAGGGTTTAACAGTTACGATACCCACAAACGTTTTACTGACTCTACAAAACAAAAGGTTAGAAAACTAACTTTGAAAACAACTAATGAAACTGAAAGAAAACTTTAGTCATACCTCCAACACCATAGAGTTGCCAAGATAGATGATCAATAAGTGTGTACAGTGGAAGCTATAGCTCAAAGACACACTGCTTCAAAGTAAACATACTCAATTCTTGAAGGAAGAACATGCTTCAACTCTAATTCTCACATATAGCACTCAGTCACTCAGAACCTATGGCTTTATTCTCTCAAATAAGCAAGATGAGTATATGAAATAGAAGCACAATATTTGGTTAGATCTCATAAAGGGAATCAAATACTAAGAATAGAGATACACACATACATACCAACACCCATGAATACATCCTCAAAGATCAGCTAGGTCTTTCTCAAGGTTGTAATGAAAGGCTAAGGTTAAGGGAAGTGGAAGAATTGGAAGGAACACGATTAACTTAAGAACATACCAAGGTTGCATTCTTCATTGATCTGCAAGGTATCATTGATTTAGAATGGTATGGCTGCAACTTCATAGCATCATCTGGCATAGACTTTAAATTTCACATTTAGATCAAATCGAAACACTTTCTCTTCTTTTTTTTTTTCTTTTTTTTTTTTGTGTGACTTGATCTACTTCTTCTTTAACTACACCAATTTACATTTAGGAATGTGGCAGCAACTTCCTTGCTTCAAACCTTATCTTGGCACACCTTGGTATATTTCTAAGCTTTATAGGGTATTGCTATAATAAGTTTAAATATCTCAGATTGAGATACAAAGTTAGGGGAATCATGAGGGTGATAGAAGAAAATGGCTTGAAGTGTTTGCCTACAAGAGAGCTGATGGAACACACGAATGGGTAGGGTGAAAAGAAAGCACAGAGAATGGTTATACACACATAGCCTAGCATCATTTCAATGAGTTCATTCATGAGTGAGAGCATGCACCTGATATCTGCAAATAGAATCATCCTTAGTATTCAATCAAAATGGAACAATGAGATCATTTTAGAGTGAATTGAAGAAAATAAGTAGAGATGAGGAATAGAAACACTTTAAACCCTCTCAAGAAAGCAATTAGGCTCGAAATAGCTCACTAGGGTAGTCTCCACTATTATCCTTCAAGAACCTGAGCATGGTACTTTAGCCACCAGAATTCTAAGAGCAAAAGCTTTGTGAAGTGTAAAATGTTTGATATGAAAATCTCAATGGCAGTTCCATAGCATTGGTTGTATGACATTCTAAAAAAATTAGTAACAAGTGAACGAAAATTAGAAACACAAATGAACAAAAATTGAAAATTGAAAACACAAATTAACAAAAAAAATTGAAATACAAGTGAACAAAAATTGAAAATTGAAAACACAAATTAACAAAAAATTGAAATACAAGTGAACAAAAATTGAAAACCTCCATTGATACCCCCAGACCTGAATTGGACATTGTCCCCAATGTGAAAGCATATAAGAAAACAGAAAACATGGATTAAGGGTAACCTTGGCACTGCACGGTTCATCCTTCAAACATAGCATTTCTCAAAATGCTATCGATGGCTGAGCTCACCCATGGCTCTTCTTCTGACTCACTTTCCGAAGGGTCTGAAATAGACGAATCATATAAGGCTCCATCTATCATCAACTCATCCATCTGCTCCACGAAGTCTCGGAGCCTTGTGGTCATGTACACTAATTGGAAGTGAAACTCGTCAAGCACACTTAAGTAAATGCCAAACTCGTCTCGAATGTTACCTGTACAGTACATGTGACTGCTCAGCAGAATAGTTATTGCCACAAACCTCCTATCTAGCAGATATTCCCTCCAAGTATCTAGACAATGTGCCAGCGCTACAATCTGCATCTCTTCCAATCCACAATCCAGATCCCAATTTGGAACCATGTCTTCAATTGCCTCTATCAGCATACCTCTGTGAAACAGAAAGACATCTATGACAACTTCTGAGGGATCCATGGCAAACACAACCACGAGCACCTCAAACACCCGTTGCATAATGGTGTCCTCTCCCTTAGGATCTTCTGGTGGGATAGCTGGCAGTGAGCTCAATAAAACCATTGGGCTAGGCACCTTCACCATACTCAATTCGGACTCCTCCTCCTTGAGCTTTCCACCGACGGCCTCCTGGAGTTTCTCCATTGACAAGATCTACAATAAACAACAATTTGGAGAAGGTTTGGTTCGGGAGGAAGAGGAAGCTGAGATGTTCAGGGTTAGAGGGCGGCTAGATCAAATGAACGAAAGAGAGTTTATTTTTAGGGTTAATGTAGGTAGTGTTTCAGAGAAAGAGAAGGTTTTTTTTTTATTTTTTATTATTAATTTTTAATTTTTAATTTTATAAATTATAATTATTATATATATATATATATTTTTTTTTTTTGAATAAAACACACGAATATACAAGTGACTCATGGATTACCAGTTAAGAACCTCAGAAAACACAGCCAGGGGATCCGGGAAGTTTGGAGAGGTCACAATGGTCCCGCTTAAAACCCAAACTTCTTAGACACCCAAGGTGTCGCCTATAGAACTCCTAGACACTGTATTAACAGAGGTGAGTTACCATAAGTCAACTCATATGAAAAAAACTTTTTTTTTTTTTTTTTTGTAAAAAGAAACATAAACTTCAAATAATAAGAAAACAAATTAAGGGAAAGGATTAGAATGCTCCCCCTTGAAGCAATTAGGTCGAGCATAGATGTATTTGGATGTCACGACTTCCCCGTTTATGGGTAATTGAATGGGCTGCAAAATAGAAAAAAAATTGCACGGGGTAAGCTCATAAGAATTTACGAAAAATAAATTTATAAATAAATAAAGAAAATTAAACATTGGGTTGCCTCCCAATAAGCGCTTGGTTTATAGTCGTTAGCCAGACTATTGGACTCTCATGCAATGTACTGAATAGGTTGGAGAGTCACATCCTCCTCTCTATGCTCAAAGCTCATCTCAATATAAGGCTTTACTCTATTCCCATTCACCATGAATGTCTGATTCTTCTCTTTGCTATGAACCTCCAAAGCCCCATGAGGGAAAACCTTTGTAACAACATAAGGACCATACCACCTAGACTTGAGCTTACCAGGGAAAAGTCTCAATTTTGAATTGTAGATCAACACCTTCTGTCCCACATGAAACTCCTTCCTAACTAGCTGCTTATCATGATATGCCTTGGTCCACTCCTTATACAACTTAGCATTCTCATATGCATCATACCTCAACTCTTCTAGCTCATTCAGCTGTAACTTCCTCTTGTCACCTGCTTGTTGCATATCAAAATTGAATTTTTTAATAGCCCAATATGCTCTATGCTCCAACTCCACTGGTAGGTGACATGCCTTTCCAAAGACTAAACGATATAGGGACATGCCAATTGGGCTTTTGTACGCAGTCCGATATGCCCACAAGGCATCATTTGAAGCGTAGAGACCAATCCTTCCTTATAGTATTCACTGTCTTCTCTAGGATACTTTTGATCTCTTTATTGCTTATCTCTACTTGACCACTGGTTTGAGGATGATATGGAGTGCCAACCTTATGTGTGATCCCATATTTCTTCATTAAGGAAGCAAAAACTTGGTTATTGAAATGGCTACCTCCATCACTAATTATCGCCCTTGGTGTCCCAAACCTAGTAAAGATGTTATCCTGCAAGAATTTCACAACAACTTTGTGATCATTAGTTTTTGAGGGGATAGCCTCGACCCATTTAGATACATAATCCACACCCATAAGAATATATAAATAACCAAAGGAGTTAGGAAATGGACCCATGAAGTCGATACCCCACACATCAAAGAGCTCCACCACTTGAATATTTTGCAATGGCATTTGATTTCTAGAAGAGATATTCCCTGTCCGTTGGAGAATGCTCATATGCTCCTCCTCTGAAACACATCTTCTGATAATTTGATCTGGACAAAATTTGAACAAGTAGGGCTCGTCCCAATAATAGTGCCTAGACATAGACACTAATCGTTTCCTTTCTTGGCTAGACATACCTGGAGGAAAAACCTTAGTAGTTATATAATTAACAATATCTGCATACCATGGAAGTTGTAAATCAATTGCAAATAAATGCTCATCTAGAAAGTTTTCACTCAAGGGAAGCTTGTTTTCTTCCTCATCATGAAGTAACCTGGACAAGTGATCTGCAACCACATTCTCACTACCCTTCTTGTCCTTAAACTCAAGATCAAATTCTTGCAGTAAGAGCACCCATCTAATCAACCTAGGCTTAGCATCTTTCTTACTAAACAAAAATCTCAAAGCAGCATGATCAGCGAAAACAATAACTTTGGAACCAATCAAGTAGGACCTAAACTTCTCTAAAGCAAATATAACAGCTAACAATTCTTTTTCAGTAGTAGAATAATTAAGCTGAGCATCATTTAAAGTTCTAGAAGCATAAAAAATAGCATGAGGTACCTTCTTAACTCTCTGACCCAGAACAGCTCCCAGAGCATAATCAGGTGCCATCATAATGGGTGCAAATGTGAGTAGCTCTTTCAATGTATTAAAGGCTTTCATGCACCCTTCTGTCCACATAAACTCAACATCTTTAGACAATAATGCACAAAGAGGTCTAGAAATTTTAGAGAAATCTTTTATGAATCTTCTGTAAAACCCTGCATGCCCTAGAAAACTTCTCACACCCTTCACAGATGTAGGAGGAGGCAATTTTGATATGATGTCAATCTTTGCCTTGTCCACCTCAATGCCCCTGCTAGAAATTACATGACCTAAAACAAGACCTTGTTGTACCATGAAATGACACTTTTCCCAATTCAGCACTAGGTTGCATTCCTCACATCTCTTTAGAACAAGCTGCAAATGGTTAAAACAATTATCAAAGTTAGAACCAAAAACACTGAAATCATCCATAAATACCTCTATAAATCTCTCCACCATGTCTAAAAATACGCTCATCATGCACCTTTGGAATATGGCAGGTGCATTACACAAACCGAATGGCATCCTTCTGTATGCAAATGTGCCAAAGGGGCAAGTGAATGTGGTCTTCTCCTGGTCTTCTGGTGCTATATCAATCTGATTATAACCACTATAACCATCTAGAAAACAATAATGACTATGACCTGCTAACCTTTCTAACATCTGATCAATAAAGGGAAGAGGAAAATGATCTTTCCCGGTTTCATTATTGAGCTTTTTGTAATCAATGCAGACTCTCCAACCTGTGGTGAGCCTGGTAGGAACAAGCTCATTCTCTTCATTCTTTATCACTGTGATTCCACTCTTCTTAGGCACAACATGAACTGGACTCACCCATTTGCTATCTGAGATGGGGTAGATAATGCCAACATCCAAGAGCTTAAGAACTTCTGTTCTCACTACTTCCTTCATGTGTGGGTTAAGTCGTCTCTGAGCATCTCTGTTAGGCTTTGCATTATCTTCAAGGAGGATCCTGTGCATGCACTTGGATGGACTTATGCCTTTGATATCGGCAATGGTCCACCCTAATGCAGTCTTGTGCTCCCTAAGAACTCTCAATAGCTTCTCTTGTTCCACCAAACTCAAGTTTGCAGCAACTATCACTGGTAATGTCTGGTTCTCTCCCAAGTAAGCATACTTCAGTTGTTCAGGTAGTTGCTTCAATTCTAGATCTGGTGCCCTGACAATGGAAGGGACAAGAGTAGTATTAGTAGACACAAGAGTTTCAAAGCGAGGTACATACTTACTTGGATAAGGCATAGAAGCCTCAAGAGAATGCACAGCTTCATGGAGGTCTATCTCTGTAACATCACATCCATGTTCATAATTCATCCTTGTGAGGCTGTGGGCTATGCATGCCTCCAATGGTTCAATGCTATGTACCTGAAACACTTGCTCCACAACACTTCCTACCACATCAATCTTGAAACAATCATGGTTATCATGTGGCAATTTGATAGTGTCAGACAACATGAATTCTATCTTCTTACCATCAACTTCATGAAGACAACATGATAGTACCCTTTTTTACACTTATCTTTGTATCAGCAGTTATCATAAAGGGCCTACCAAGAATAATAGGTAATGAAGATGGCATAGAAGAATCTTCCATATCCAGAACAACAAAATCAGCAGGCAAAATAAATTCATTTACCTGAACCAAAACATCCTCTAAAATACCTCTAGGTCTTCTGATGCTTCTATCTGCCAATTGCAATGTAATTGAGGTTGGTTTGAGCTCCCCCAACCTCAACTCCTCATAAACTGTATAAGGCATCAAATTGATGCTTGCTCCTAAATCAAGCAAAGCACATTCAAATAGACGGTCACCAACCCTGCAAGGAATTGTAAAACTACCTGGATCTTTTAGTTTAGGTGGTAATTTTCTCAATAAAACCGCACTTACCTCCTCAGTTAATGCAACTTTCTCATGTTCCTGAAACTGTCTTTTGTGTGTGCAACAATCCTTTAAAAACTTAGCATAAGA